>CM033642.1:85788672-86048847 GCA_019512145.1 Engystomops pustulosus | reverse complement strand
CTTTATGACATGGCGCATTATCCTGCTGAAAGTAGCCATCAGATGTTGGGTACATTGTGGTCATAAAGGGATGGACATGGTCAGCAACAATACTCAGGTAGGCTGTGGCATTGCAACCATGCTCAATTGGTACCAAGGGGCCCAAAGAGTGCCAAGAAAATATTCTCCACACCATGAACACCACACCACCCACCAGCCTGACCGTTGAACAAGCAGATGAGTTCATGCTTTCATGTTGTTGACGCCAAATTCTGACCCTACCATCCGAATGTCGCAGCAGAAATCGAGACTCATCAGACCAGGCAACGTTTTTCCAATCTTCTACTGTCCAATTTCGATGAGCTTGTGCAAATTGTAGCCTCAGTTTCCTGTTCTTAGCTGAAAGGAGTGGCACCCGGTGTGGTCTTCTGCTGCTGTAGCCCATCTGCCTCAAAGTTCGACGTACTGTGCGTTCAGAGATGCTCTTCTGCCTACCTTGGTTGTAACAGGTGGCGATTTGAGTCACTGTTGCCTTTCTATCAGCTCAAACCAGTCTGCCCATTCTCCTCTGACCTCTGGCATCAACAAGGCATTTCCGCCCACAGAACTGCCACTCACTGGATGTTTTTTCTTTTTCGGACCATTCTCTGTAAACCCTAGAGATGGTTGTGCGTGAAAATCCCAGTAGATCAGCAGTTTCTGAAATACTCAGACCAGCCCTTCTGGCACCAACAACCATGCCACGTTCAAAGGCCCTCAAATCACCTTTCTTCCCCATACTGATGCTCGGTTTGAACTGCAGGAGATTGTCTTGACCATGTCTACATGCCTAAATGCACTGAGTTGCCGCCATGTGATTGGCTGATTAGAAATTAAGTGTTAACGAGCAGTTGGACAGGTGTACCTAATAAAGTGGCCGGTGAGTGTATATATTTGCCAATGCAACCCTGAAGGAAGTTGTCTTAGGGCCACAAGAAAGTTGCATTGCACATGCACCATCAAAGTCACAAAAAAAATAAGAAAGCCAGCTCAACACAACTGAGTTCACATCTGTGTTCAATGTCATCAAAGCTCCATCAAATATGTATAATCAAAATTGCAATACACCCATATCAATGAATGCATACACCAAATGCACCTGCGCAGTGTGAACCTATGCTGCAGCAGGTGTGCGACTGTCACACAGTCAAAAAGAAGCAGAGACCTTCACTGATGGCTACAGGGGTTTATTATGAAAAGCAGTAATGTAATAGTGCTCATAGGGAAGTGAGAATAGGCAGCTTGCAATTGGTACACCTAAAATCAGTGGGCTTGTGCTCTACTCATACCTATCAGATAGTTTAGACAGTATGGGAAAATATATATAAAAACAGGAGGGAAAGTCGTCTAACTCAGATATTTCAATACTCCTCTGTGGACTACAATTCTACCATCTGTATATAGGGGTTCTTAGTAGCACATCAACCCAAAGCCTAGCACCACAAAGCTTTCAACCTTTCCTTCTGCTCCAAATGGAAGAGATTAGAAATTGTGTTAGGAACCTACCACTTAACTGTGTTTTTAAATGTGTGTGGTTCCTTTGTATTAAAAGGCATGTTGCTGATTTTATACTGGTAAAATTAGGTTTTTTTTAGGTACCCTCCTGTTATTGAGCTAGAGAATAGAGAATAATTTATAGTCACATTTTCAATTACTTTGGGTGCCCAAAGTGCATAAACTGAGTGCACCAGTTTTTTTTGTGGTGTACTCATTTTAATAAATGCGTCGCACGGTGTGCATATGTTCTGGAATGTCGATTTATGTGCACAGTATTGGAAGACACAATACTGGTGGAAACACTTCATAATTGCGCGTGCATAAGCAGTTTCCACTGTATTTATGTGCGCATACTGGCACAGCTGCTATAATGGGCCATTGATGCAGGAAGATATTTCTGTTACATTGACCTTAACACACTCCTTTACTCAACTTTCTATCATTCATGTAAGGCAAGTGACATTTTATAGATCTTAGAGCTTTTTGACATGTTGCAATGTTCTCGTAGATATTCTCTTCTATTCATGCTAAATAATTTTAGGATATTACAGGCAGTCCCCGGGTTACGTACAAATTGGGGTCCGTAGGTTTGTTCTTAGTTGTGAATTGTATGTAAGTCGAAACGTATATGTTATAATTGTAGATCCAGACAATTTTTTTTTTTTTTGCCCTTTTGACAATTGGAGTTCTCAAAATTTTTTGCTGTAATTGGACCAAGAATATCAAAAAGCTTCATTACAGACACTTTTAAGCTGATTATTGCAGCCTGTGACTATAATAAAGCATCCAGAGAGCTTCCCCAGAGGTCACAATGGGCAAGGGGTCCGTCTGTAACTATGGGTCGTCTGTAAGTCGGGTGTCCTTAAGTAGGGGACCGCCTGTACCTGTAATACTTTCCTTTAATATCCAATTTATATTACAACTGACTGCTACAAAAGCATGCAAGTGTATATTATGGGTTTTGGCTATAAGTGCATTAGCCCTTTTAATGAACTTTTTAAACAAAAAACTATTTAACATCTCACAAAAAAAAATATAATGAAACTATTATTTCATAGTAAGGTATACTTTATTTTTACCTAAACTGTAGCTATTGATGTGCTGCAATTGATCATATTGTGCTGAAAACATTCTTACTGCATCACATCATTTTACTAATCATTTAGTATTTACTACCCAAAGTGTATTATCTACCTCATGCTTTAGAGAGACAAACAAAAAAAGCTATCAGTAAGCTCAATGATCTGAAAAATTGAAACAAATCTCTTCATTTTATGCACTATAGAATACTTAGCAGTTTTTTTTTACAAAAGTGTGAATGTATGGGTTTTCTTAATGTTTCAAATATTACATTGTCAAATTGTCTATAATATTGTATTTTATTTTTGTCGCCTCATACAATTTATTCTACAAGTTTTAGAAGGGTGATTGATGCAATACATTTTTCAAATACTGCAGTACCAATTTTACACAAAGAATGTATGAATTATTAGCAATTTTCACAATGACTCCCAAAATCTGCTATATAGAGGCAATCCATAATCTTGTGACATTTAGAACATCATCTACAATATTAGATATTGTACATATAAATGCATCATATGCTATAAACTCTGTACGAATAATCTTTACAAAAAAAATAACTGTAATGTTGAGTGTAGAAATATGTTCAATATTTTGAACATTTTATACCATTGAGACAAACCCTTAAAATCTAGATTTGTTAAGTCAGCTGAGTCCACTGTTAATTTTATTTGGTCATTGATGGACTTAAGAAATTATTACTTTTAGTGATGAGCTGAGACTTTGATTGAGGTTCGCCCAAGTTTGCTCAATGCAAATTTTAAAATCCTATATCCTTCAGGTCTGAGTTTAGTCATGGCTAAACTTAACTGCTAAAATATTGTTAGTGGTATTTATAAAGTTAAAGACCTCAATTTGTGCCAAAACCGATTGTGGGTTGGAGTCGTGTGTGTTACTGGTTGGAACTTGCATTAAAACTACTGCAGGCGCACGTGCCAAACTAAACTGATGATAGCTCTGCGTGCCACCATTTAGGGGAGTGTCATTTCTCCTGATGTCTTCATCAGGGAATGACGATCCTCCCCAAAATGGTGGTGACCGCTGGCTAGTTGGTGCCGGCATGTGGCTGTAGCCATTTAAATGCTGATAGTGACTTTTCCAGTGGCATTTTTAAAAAGTTAACCTCAGTGCCGTGCCAGGATCATTGTGTCATAATGCCACAGAGGTTACACATCATATGCACAGACTGCCTAGGTCTAACTTTTACACCGCGGGCTGGTCTCATTAACCTCTTTCAATAACAATGTTTACCCTTTAGGCATATCTACCTAGTAACCAAGCACATTGACATACTGGTGTGTGTCACCTCTGCAAGGATCTGCTATTCTTTTAGCTTCCTATGCCCTCGTTTTTACAAAAAGAGGATTTAAAATTATGCAAATGAGCCTCCGTGGCTCCAGGCTCCAAAGGTGTTAGTGGTGCCTGGAGCCCCTAAGGCTTATTTGCGTCAATTTTTAAAGAATTTTTCTTCAAAAGACTGGGCATATGAAGCTAAAAGAAGATCCTCCGAGAGGGGGCAGATCCCAGCATCTCCATGTGCTGACTTTATAATCCTTGATTCTGTGATAGATGTACTTTAGCCCTAACTAACCACAGTTGTACAAAGATATATTAGTACCTCAAAAGTCAAAAGAACTCTCTTTTTGAGAGAAAATAAAACATTCACATGTTTTTCTTTGGAACCTGTGAAAATAAGGTTGAATTAAACAAGAATCATCACGGTCAATCATTTATATATCATATAATAGTGGAGTCACTGTATATATGAATAATAATAATAATAACAATAGATGGTGTACAAAATAAGTGCCAATGGTGCATATAAAATAAATGAAAACACTGTAAAATTCATAAGGTACAGTACAGAATGCCATACATTTTTTGACTGGAGTTCTAATTATAAAATATATAGTTCCCACTTACATACAAATTCAACTTAAGAACAACCTACATTGTGTACGTAACCCGGGACTGCCTTTTTATATATATATATAACTATTATATATATTATAATAATATATCCTATATATATTTATATATATATATACACACATATAATAGTGAGTACAATGTAATATATTAAGAGGACACTGATATGAGGACTGTTTGATGTGTTTGGGTGCAGAGCTATAATAATGCAAAGTAAGGACTTTGTTTAACTTTTTGCTAGGCTGAATTTGTATATATAAATATATATATATATATATATATATATACACTCACCGGCCACTGTATTAGGTACCCCATGCTAGTAACGGGTTGGACCCCTTTGCCCATTCAGAACTGCCTCATTCTCATGGCTAGAGTCAACAAGGTGCTGGAAGCATCCTCAGAGATTTTGGTCCATATTGACATGATGGCATCACACGTTGCCGCAGATTTGTGTCTGCACATCCATGATGCAATCTCCCTTCCACCACATCTCCCAAAGATGCTCTATTGGATTGAGATCTGGTGACTGTGGAGGCCATTTGAGTACAGTGAACTCATTGTCATGTTCAAGTAACCAGTCTCAGATGATTCCAGCTTATGACATGGCTCATTTATCCTGCTGAAAGTAGCCACATGTTGGTACATTGTGGTCATAAAGGGATGGACATGGTCAGCATCATAACTCAGGTAGGCTTGGCATTGCAACCATGCTCAATTGGTACCAGGGGCCCAAAGAGTGCCAAAAAAATATCTCCACACCTGACACCACCACCACCAGCCTGAACCGTTGATACAGGCAGGATGGATTCATGCTTCATGTTGTTGACGCCAATTCGGGGGGGGGGGGGGGGGGTGGGGGTACGGTTACCTTACCTCCGACTAGTCCGCAGCAGAACATCGAGACTCATCAGACAACCAGGAATCGTTTTTCCAATCTTCTACTGTCCATTTCGAGGGGACTCACAACCATAAGGGGCAAATTAGGTAGCTCAACCTAAGAAAGTCCCCCACACACTTGTACACTGCCAGGGGCCGGGAGTGTATTATATCTTCCATTCTTCTCTATCTCTCCTGCCCTACTCTCGTCCTCTCTTCTGCTCTCTCTCTCTCTCCTCCCGTCTCGTCTTCTCCTCTTGTTTCTCCTCTGTTTCTTTTGTTTTTCAGCCACAAAAAATGCGAAAACCAAACTCGGCTATACTCAAGTAAAAAAAATAGTTTCACCAGGTTTTTGTGGTGAACTTAGGGGCCTCGATTTATACTTGGATCGGCTTATTACTCGAGTATATATGGCAAGTTGAGATGATTTTTGCAATGTGTTAATTTGACAACTGATCACGAGTTAATATGTCCACCTATCCTACTTGTTTCAAAAATTTCAGCTTAATGGAAAACTTTGAAATCTCCTATTTAGTATCAGTTATCATACACTTGATAGTACTGAAGGGTATCATCCATCGGGCTTGTGGGACTTACAACAGTAATATAGCAGCAGCCTTCCCTTGTTTATGTACATCCCAAATAAATACATAGAAGTGTCAAAAACATGACAATATAATATGATATACGATACAAAACGATGTAAATTTATTAAGCCCAAAAAGGGAAATAAACAAACTGTACTCAACAGAAATGTCTAAATTTATGTTGCAACACACTTTCTCCGGGCTTGTTAACATTAGGTAATAAATTACCTATTGCAGAAATAAAGGAAAATGATATAACAGTAAACGAAACAAAATTTTAAGAGGATCATTACAAAGAGATTCTAAGAAAGCATATATGATTTTAAAAATAGACAAAATAGCTCATGGCACTTTGCACAGTTAGAATTTCTGAATGCTTATATCTGGAAAATGTACTCCTAGGGCAAAACACACATCTTTTTCATACCAACTAAAATCAGCACGCTATGTTGACCAAACTAAGTGATTTCTGGATTTTCATTGCAAGCTATATGTCTCGTTTCTTATTATATGTTTTATGAACAAGCTTTTTCACAAATCAATTTTCTAAAAATGTAATGTATAAAAAAAAATTATTATTATTTTTTAGAAAATCTAATTAATTATACAACACAAACCTTAACAAATACAGTAAGCAAAACAAACCTGTGGGTTGTTGAGTCTGTTTTCTATGATATGTGAGAGATAGGCCATTGATTGCGAGATATTGCCATCCATACATCAGAATGGTTATCTCAGCAATGTTCATATCCATGTGATTATTGTGTATAGTGTACTCTTGTATCATGTTGTTTTCCCACTATATTTTCATTTGTTTTGTACACAGTATGTAATTGTTGATTTGTGACATTTATATGCATCACCACTGTGTTCTGCAGGTATACTATATATGTGAACATGTTAAAAATGACTGTTGTACATTATAGCTTTATTAATGTTTTGATTGACACTAAAACAATGGTTACATAAGTGATTTAGTATCAATGGCTTAAGCAGAGCTGAGAAAGCACTTTCCCCTTTCATCTTGAAGCATGCGCTTTCTTCTTTGATCTTTGATCATCTAATACTTAGATTACTTTGAAAGATTACATGGTTACAAGTCTCAGTTGAGATTTCCTATCATGTTGTACAGTATTTGCCTTTTTTTCTTTCAATATAATTGTGATGAAAAGTACAGCTCTTGTGTCTAATTTATACATGCTTTGGTTGACAATAATGGATGCCTGCCATCTTTCTTTCTCATCCCTTACGATAGGTTTTCTAATAACTACTGTGCAATAGTGCTAGCATTGTTAATGAGCCAGCATCTTTGTACACTGCCCTGCTTTATTCTGAGTTCTAAAAGGCAGCAAGTAATAGGAGTAACTGAGAATTATTTTCTCTATTTATTCTGCGAATCCAGTGCTTGTGTTTATAACACAGATTAGCATTTTCCCCCTCCTTATATGGATTTCTTCTTGAGCTTGAGTGGTAGAATGCTAGTCAGGTCCAAGAGTTCGGTCTCAAGTTCGATATGAAGCTAGTCTGTAGCCACCAAAGGGTCCATCAAGCTGATTCTCAAAATATATGTGAGAAGGGGAACATTTGATTCAGGGAGGCGAGAGTGAAGGCTCGTGAGAACAAGAGACATTTCAGTGGAGGCTTTGTAGAAGGAGGAGGGCATGAGATAGGCTGTGTGGGAAGAGGTATGTTGTGAAATTGTAGACGTACCGTGTTAGCCAGGAAAATAAAAAATCTGATGTACGGAATGATACCTTTGGCTAACCAGAAAATAATATTTGTTACAAGCTTTCATGGCACACAGGCCCCTTATTCAGTATGCATACAATGAAGCACGGACGGAGGTAACATGGAGGTACAGGCTTTGTGAGGAGAAGAGAATGTGTAAGAACAGGAATCAACCAGAGAATCTCAACACTCATTTCCTGGAGTTCATATAAATTTCCCTGCACTCAGCTTCTACTGATATTTTGTGGAACCTTGTCCTCTGATCCTTCCATTTTTGTGTAAACTTTTCATTAGGTGGCAGACAGAGTTGCATCCCACATAGACAACCAACCCCTAGATACTGAACTTTTTTTATCTGCCCACTACTTCCAAGATCACCAAAAGGAACTGGCCAACAATTCCCACAATTTGATTATTGAGAATGATTAAATCACCCTTTAAATCAAGATGGAATTGCACAGGGTTTTAGAAGACTCAGATTTGAACATGATTTGTGGTTAATAAGGGGTGCAATTAGAAGCAAACATGAAATGGAACACCACTTTCAAAAGGAGTTCATGGTGTTTGTGAAGGAGCAGGTGCACGTCCCTCTGCTACCAGACCTAGCTTCTAAAGACCCACAGCTTAAAAAGTATCTCCTCTTTAGCATCTCTTACTTTCTACTTAAAAAAAAATCTTGTACTTGTCAAGTTTAGCATAGCCATTCTCTCTCAAAATACTTTAGCATCCATGAACTTATTTTAAACCAGCATTTACTGCATTTAAAGCACATACATTAGCACCCTCTTACGAATATTTATGACAACTCTCTATTATCAAGACTTATTTTTCACTTTCATTCTTCATGTCTTATTCATGTGCTACACTATGAATTACAAACACAAATTTAAAGGCTAAAAATAAACAAAGTAAATTAGAATATAACTGAATTAGGGTAATGTATTGCACTATGCTTGTTTCATAACGTGTCTAAAATAAAGCAGCAAAAAGAAACACATTTCACTTACGTGTGTGCAGATTTATTGACATTTTTACTACGATTTATATTAGAAAAGGTTGCAGTACGGAAGAAGAGTTTCTTGGAATACTTTTTTTTGAGTGGTGAAGGTTATTGTTTTTGGTTGTCCAACCAGAGTAGGATATCACTAGCATAAGCTTCATCTTGATGAGAGGAGTTTGCACATGATCCTAGAATGACAGGACCACTGAACACGTTACACTGATTTTAGACCCATTGGAGCAGTCATTGGTCAAGACACTTTGTAAAGTTGCCTCACTTCAATGGCAACTTATGTGAGTTCTACGCACATTACTATAAAGAAAAGTCTGTAGTGAAATAACTTCTTATAGCCTGGCCAGCATCTAAGGTGCACCAATGATAAGTAAATTTATATATTACATATTATATGTTTATTTGAAACTCAGACAGATCCCACATAAGTAAATGGAATCCACAATATATGGATTTAATAGGTGTCTTTTAGAGATGAGCGAGCACTAAATTGCTCGGGTTGCTCGTTATTCGAGACAAACTTTCCCGATGTGCTCTGGTGCTCGTCTCGAATAACGAGCCCCATTGAAGTCAATGGGAGACCCGAGCATTTTTTTGCTAAAACAGAACAGAAAAGAACAGTGTTTAATAAAATATTCCAGATGTTACTGATGTTTGCTTGTAAGAACCATTGGAATAACATATTCTTCACTTGCAGGTGTGCGCGCGTGTCTCCCGCTAGGTTCGGAGATTTCGGAACATCTGGAATGTGAAGAATAGTGTTTCTTCTTCATGTGTTCTGCACTTAAATGGTCCTGTATTCACTGTTTTTAATATTTTAATTCTATTCTTCACATTTCAGGTGTCGCGCGTGTCTTCCGATGTGCGCGCGTATCTCCGACCTATCTCCGCAAAGTGAAGAATAGAATTAAACACAATCAAAAACTGTGAATCAGGACCATTTAAGTGCAGAACACCTTGAAGAACACTATTCTTCACATTCCAGATGTTTCCGAACATCTCCGATCCTAGCGGGAGACACTCGCGCACACCTGCAAAGTGAAGAATAGTGTTATTGCAATGTGTTCTTACAAGCAAAACATGAACACATCTGTAATATTTTATTAAACAATAAAACCTGTTCTTCAATTAATTAATGCACGATCTCGAGCAGGGAATACTCGTCCGAGTAACAGCCGGTCCGAGTATGCTAATACTCGACCGAGCAGTATACTCGGACGAGTATACTCGCTCATCTCTAGTGTCTTCACAAAAGTTTGTAGAAAGCAGTGATTTAAGAAAGAGGAACATTAATTGGCCTGAGGATATGGGCAGTTCCTGTTTGATGAGTAATTTATACGATTAACTGCCCGTCCCTTCTTCAAGGCTTGATTAAAGTCAAGGACATCTCTGACACATCTAATGTTGGAGATGGTATCTGACTATCGAATCCATCTATTATCTCATTATAAAGAGTCCTGAACATTGTCAGGAGTGCATACAAGCATGTTGGAGATATACAGACTAAAAAGTCACAATTTGAGTTGCAACAACAAAATTCCTGCACCTTTAATCTTAGTGGAATTCACATTTTTTTCAATGATTTAAAATCAACTTATTTTTCTTTGATCTGATATGTGAATAGGCCCATTAAACTATATTCTGCCTCCTTTTTAATAAATAAAATTCTCATAAATAATACAATATCAACAGACTCATTCATTATCAAAATACATACATCAAATCTACTCCTCACCTCTGTCTGCCAAGGAAGAAACATTGATGGGGGCATACACAAAAAAAGTCATACATATTGGACTTACCCCATTTAAAAAAAAACTGACATGTTACTTTGTAAGAGAATAGTTGTAATTTACTCATCAAAGAAATTCTGAGAATGTTTTTCATGACATACTGTAAGTTGATTTTTGTTAGTGTGTAACCTTGATGGCAATACGTTTATTAGGTTATTTTTTTTCCTGAATTTCTAAAACAATTTATATTTGCAACTTTTTGTCTAAATTTTTATTACTCTCTTTTTATAAAGTATGGTCATAGAACACTAATGTTTACTAGCATATCTACTTGCCATTTCTTTAAATGTTGCTCTGGAAGGCTCTTATATCCAAGTAAATTAACCAAGGTTAAAAAAAAAAACAACACTCTCTCAAAACATTTACTGCAAAATACAATTTAGGATAGTAAAAGAGCACATTGACTGAAACAGTATTTAATGAAATAGACTACCATGCAGGGTTGTGCTCACGCATTAAACTAATATTACTTACTAATTTCAGAGAGTTGATCACTAGATGCAATACCATAATCATGTATAGCATACCAATACTGCATAAGGATGATACACAATAAGTATTACATTATTAGCAAATACATAGCAGTCCCTTTGGCAATTTCAGACTGTTCTGGAGAGGTATCACAGTAAATGCCACGAGCGGATTCATAGCAGCATACTGAACTACAAGCAACTATATGCAGAAAATGTTACTGACGTGATTATCCAGGGAAATATTTATGTTGCATAACACAGTACACCACACTAAATTCACAAAGTAAAAAGGAGTTTAGTACTTGAAGTATAGTAAACTTTCAAATAAATGTTTATTTTTTAATTATGGAGTCCTATAATAAAAAATGTGTATACTTTATTTTATTTTGTGTGTCTTGGTGTATATTTGTTGACGGTGCACTTTCTTTAAATTTCTTACTTGACTTGCTTTCTGGCTGTTTAAACTAAATACAGAGTGCGTAAGTATGGGCTCTGTTGTTGATCGGAACACACCCTGCAGAGCACAGGACAATCTCTACTCTCTACATACAGTATGGTGCTCTTATGCACTAGGCTTTGATTCAGTGTGTTTCTCAGAAGGATTTTATCTAAATAGAACTTCACTAACCTTCCATAGATTGCAGATAACTGTAACAGCACTCATAGTAGAAGGGTTCCCCCCTAAAATACCATTAGGAAATCAGGCACACTTAAATTATTTATATAAAATGTCAATGCTTTTGCAGCAAATAAATTTGTTGCATCGTTTCGGCAATATCTCGCCTTTGTCAAGCACAAACGCCGCTTCACAGGAGGAAAGGAGATAGGATGTCAGGTAATTGTTCAGTGCTCTACATGATGTGCATGTCGCTCAGAAGGCACATTCAACTAGCAGAGGTGTTCACATCGCGAGCGAAGGGGGGTAGGGAAGTGGGAATGGGTTTATTTGAATGAGGCGGGCCTTTAGGGGTCGTGCCTGCTGGACTTTGTTCCCTGAAGCCACCTCCTGACTGGTAGCTGTCCACGAATATAACTTTATTTTTCTGGATAACGACAACATTGGCCCTTTCTAAAACATGTGCAGAAAACAGTCAACATCCCATATAGGTACATCTGATGCTATAAGTGATTCGCTGGTGCCTTTAAAGCCTCTTCAAATTATAAAATTTTAGGTCTTTTAGAACCACAAAAGGCTCAACATTAAACTTCTCATATTTCATATACCAATTCTTTTTTCCAGCAAAAAGTTCACACCGAGTTAGCTTTTTTTCCAACTGCCTTATACCTTAGAATAGAACCCTTTATTGATTATCAGCTATAACATCTTTAAATGTTCAATGAATCAATTTTTTATATTCTTCTGAGGACATATATTCTATATTCCCTTTCTGAATTGCAATATGTGAATAAATCTTTTTTTGTGTATCCTCTAAGATATATACTTTATATCTCTGTAAATAGTAAATAGTTTAAGGACTTATCCTCAAAAATATGCTAAAATGTATCCAGCAATCACCCAGATGATAAGCAGTTTTTTCTCTACAGTTTTATATCATTTTTACCATTTCAATTGGTGATAGCATTACATATTATTCACCATATGACATTTTCAAGTCAGGTGTTTTAGAATTTTAAAAAAAGTACACATTAAACTTATTAGCTCTTTCACGACTACCATACTGCTTTTATGTTCTAGTTGCACATACTCAATGCAGTTAGCACATGCGCAGATGTCATGACTATTTTCCACTTAAAACAGGTATTTTGTTCAATGGTGGCCCTAGAACCACAGTTATGGTGTCATAATAAGAAGTGAATCTCCACTGTAATATTACATCAGGTTGCCAATCAACTGGAGATATTCACTATTAAATTATGCACAAAAAATGTGTTTTATATACATTCTGGATATCTTGTTATGTGGTGCCTAGAAAATCAACCCTGATGTCATCCTAAGGGAGATTCTTCTCTTTACTATGCCACATGAACTGTATTTCTAGGTGCCTCTGTTCAGAATAATAGCAGTTGTGAAGTTGTCCCCACTCCACCTTGTCAGCTGAAGGCAGAATGGAAATTTGCTGCAGGCAAACAGATCTTACGGTTACAGAAGTATATGCACACTTAACACCTGTACTAAGCCTATGAAAGGTCATGAGATTTTAACATATTTTGGTAAATGTTTATTATATGTTACTACTAATGAATGGTACTTTTGTTATTTTTTCAAATTTTTAGACATTTTTTCTGCTAATTATAAAAAAACGCTTATAATATAAGATATCAGTAATTAAATAAGAGAACTCTTTATACAGAACTGCTAAATTTGACCTGGACATTCATTCACCAATGCCTCTTGGCCACAAGGGTTAATTTGGGTTTATATATAACATTTAACATAAGGGGTTAGATGGTATTAAATTTTACAACCTTTGTAAATAATAAAAATTCAATGCCAGAGTTTAGCATATTTTGTGCAAACATCACTTATTCGTTGTTGCTAATTAAATTTTTCTTCTAACAGAATAGGAAATGGGAAAGAAGTGTAGTGAAAAAAACACTAAATAATCACATATTTCTAGCACACTGCAATAATTGCAATTAGTCCTGTCCTTTGTCCACATGGCATGGAGGGCTGTATGTGCACAGTTTGCCATTGGAGTGGGCTGACTTCCTGAATATCCATCATGGCAGTGGGGGTTAGGGCTCCATCTATGTGCTGCAGCATGGATCCCTGATGATGTTAAGGGGTACTCCTCGTCTGGGCAGTCACATTCAATTTCATTAATCTGCCATGTATATACATTTCTTCAATTAGATGTTATTAAAAAATTACCTGTGTGAAGATATTTTCTCATAATGTAGTCATTTGGTCCCTTAAAAAAGACTGTGCCCTTGGATATGGCTACCTCTGCTGGAGTATTGCACAAAGAACAAAAGTTTTTAGTATATAAATGTCTGGGAATTACTGCATGTCCCCAGCAGCTTCCTGTTGTATGACCTTGAATCTTGGTGTCAGGCATGGCTCAATAGTGCATTCTGGCCATCACTGCCAGAATGGTGGATTCTATCCAAGGAAGCTATCTGTTTCTAAGGGACAACATGGCTACATTTATGAAGAATATCTTCACACAGGAACATTTTTTGTTAATAAACTTCAATTAAGAAATGTTTACTTATGGCAAATGAATTAAATTAAATGTAAATGCCCAAATAGGAATACCCTTTAATTTACCCTAAAGTGTCTGTAATGCAATGCGGTTAATCAACGGTTTAGCAATTTTTTTTTTTTTAAAAGTAGACAACACTCCACTGTGTAAACAACAGGCACCATGGCAAAAGACAGAAGAATTAGCTGACATATCAGATATCAGCTCAGATATATAAACAAGACAATGATAAAGTTTTGAGAAGTGAGGTATCTAACTCTTGAACCACATACTCAGCAAGGGCTTTTATATATATCAAATAAACTTGCAGAATTAATTGTTTCATTAAGACCTAGAAGTACTACAGTATTGAGGTATTAATCCCATCTCACCTCACATTATAGGATAGGCTACACTCAATCACCGCCTTGTAGATTCCCTAGGTATCATTGTGATCCCATGGAATCTGATTGTCCTGCTTGAGCCACCATGGCATTTCACCATGTGTTAGCCAGGGGAGTATCCTTTTTGATTTTGATATCACACAAATGCTCCCCTACTCTCCATCTGAACTCCCTGAATGTCTTTCCTACACATACAAGACCACAATCAATATCGTTCTGTAAACCACAACTTTAGACACATTCACAAAGGAGTTTCTTCATAATAACTGTGTGCAGTGTATTATAAATAGGAGTTTTTAGGCATGCATTAGGCCAGGGGCAAATTAAGACTGTCATGGGCCTGAGATGTATGAATTATAGTAGCCCCTACAGTCTGGGATTCACTTCCTGCATATGGTACTAGAATCAAGCTCTGGGGAACAGAGGTTGCTTCTTGCATCTTTATACTACATTGAAGTGGGGAAGTATACCATATTTTTGGTGTTGTGTATTTTTATTAGCTTTTCAGAACGCTATTTTTACAGCTAAAAAAATTCAACTTGGCTTTGTTTTTTGGTTAGGTAATAGAGACTATACATTTGCTATATTTAACAAATCAGTCTTTCTACTATTTCTCTATTTCCAATGTTGTCCTATTATGGTTTAATAGTACCGTATATACTGTTATTTTTTTGTGCAGTAATTTTCACTTAGCTTTCGGAAAATATTTGTACAGCTAAAAAAAATTCATCTTGGTTTTTTTTTTTGGTTAATTAATAGGAGACAAATTCATTTGTTTTAAACTTTTAACAATAAGTGTTTCTATTTCCAATGGTTTCCTATTATGATTTTACAGTACCATATATACCGTATATACTTGTGTATAATCTGAGTTTTTCAGCATAAAAATGTGCTAAAAAACTCTATCTCGGCTTATACATAGTCAATAAAAAAATAAACTTCATACTCACCTTCCGGCACTCCCGATGTTCAGCATGGCTCCTCGATGCTCTATGCGGCTTCCCAAGGCTTCTGTTCTTTCTTCTCTATGCTGTACTAGCCGGCAGAAGCATAGCCATGTGCTTTGCCGGCCAATGCACATATATGTAAGTAATCTCTGCTGGACATTTCCTAAAATTGGACATTTTTTTTTAAAAGGGAGGATCTGCTGCCGACATTTCTTTTTTAAAAGGGAAGCTCTGCTGGACATTTCTTTTTATGGGGCTCTGTTGGGCATTTTATTTAAAAGAGGGGGGGCTCCTTTGGGAAAACATTTTCTTGTAGAAGAAAAAGGGGGGGGGAGGGCTACGGGTCGGTGGGAGAATCTGGCATCTCTAATTGTGTTTGTGTTACAAAGTTAAAACGTGGTCTAGGGACACGCGTATGACTTTATTATGCATAGCGAACACGTTAGATATTATGACAATATGTCCCTGCTGGCAGGGCTACAATCTACATGACAATTGGGACTATATTGCTTAACAGCACTCCACGTGCGGAAAAAATAATTTATGATTATAAGTGGGGCTCTACATACGGTTACTGACAAGTATGCTAGTAATGCTGATTAAATAGGTGACTCAAATTGATGCAAAAGAAGACAGGCGTAAGTATAAATGTACAAAACATGCCTAAAGGGATATAGTAGTTTGAGCTGTATGTCACGCATATTGGTTGCACCTTTGTAGGTAATATATACATGATCGAAACATTACAGAGGGCAGATTGTGACAAGAGCAATGGAGGAAATGACTAAAGGATAAAGGGGAGCTAAGGTCAACGCTAACGCCTCGACAATTTATTGAGCAATATGTAGCATGCTAGTCAGTGCCGTTCTCCAATAGTGCGATATAAGCGAATGACATCTGCTCGGCTGGCACAGCTACAAGCGCAAACAGCATATAAAAATAATAAATTATTTGGTAGCTGGATGCTTTTTACTGTTTAGTTTATAAAATTGTGCTATCGCTGTTGTTTTGTATATTATTGGTACTTGGGAGACGAATTTGTAACGGAGACTCAGTGCTGCGGTGGCCTGTGAACGATTAGGAGAGGGGACCAGACTGGTAAAGGGGGGAGTATTTTTCAACGAAACGCGTGTCGCTCATACATGAGCGAGAATTAAGGCATAGAGAAAAGGATTAAACGCGATGTTAACATTAAATTAATAACAGCGGACCGTGAATCAATGTGTGCTAGCTACTACTGAGAAACTACTATAATATATCTGTAGTAGTATGGGTGATGTACTAACCATCAAGATAGAGGAGACTTTATCTCACATAGTAATGGTCAGGCCCAAGCTGCCAATCACATCAACATCAGAAACGAATAAGGCGGCGTTTAATGTGGCTGTATGTAAGAGGGGAAGGGAAAACAGGAAGAAAGAAGAAGTGTAAACTGTAATGGGGTTACTTGCCAAGAGTGAGCTCCATATAAATAAAAACGTGTAGACTCCTGCTTTTATGCACAAAATATCTCGCTTGTCATGACTGGTAAACGGACGGCCGGGTGGCGGAAGTGAAACAATGCTTTTTAAACGGCATACGGAAAACGCGCCACAATGCTGTGGGTGCCATGATATTCACATACCCTTTTTGGTCATAGATTCACACGAAATCGTTCACCTAACAGCTTTTTTAATTCGTCAATCAAAATATAAGCTCAATAGAAAGTAATAGTTGTGCTCATTGTTTGTGGGGAAGACGCAGTGACAATTTATGAAGCAAAGCGTGGGTGGGATCCATGATTTGTGGATAGATGAATAGACAGTCTATCGTCCAGTAGAAGACTTACTACAGTGCCGCGATGCAGTAATGATATGTATTCATTACTAAAAAATATGAGTGTCGATGGGAATCAGGAGAGGGCACTTGAGCAATTGTGTGGAATAGGGAGTAGTACGAGATCGCAGACTTGGACCCCTCCACCTAAGTGAATGCATTTGAGTGGACAAGTAGTACTTATTGTGGGAAAACCAACATGTACAAAAATAGTTTAAAACATAAGTTTAATTGATAGTAGATAAGTTGAAGCTAAAGTATAAATCACAGAAACATCAGCATTTCACAAACTCATATATAGTCCAAAAAAACCCCCAAATCAAAAACACAAATTTGTATTGCCGCTGGTTTGTACAATCGTACATCTTCAGAAACATGGTGGACCAAACTCAGTGAGATCGTGGAACGTGACCTTGACCATTTTTCTTCAAACCGCTAACGAAAAAATGGTCTAAAAAGGATCATAAAATTTACAAGCCAAATAGTACCATGAAAAAAAACGTGTCAGCAAAAAAAATAGCTCTCAAAAACTTGAACCATAAACTCTAACGGTACTAGTTTGGAGAACTATAAAAATGGATGTTGGTAATCATAGGAATACTATAATAAAGATAATGGGTACGATTTATCATGCTGTCTGAAGTCCGAATAGTTCTAGTCGCCCTGGCAACCATCACAGCTCCCCTTTATACGATTTTCATGACACTGGTATAATGAAAGCTGAGCTGTGATTGGTTGCCATGGGCGCACTGAATTTCTGACTTCAACACTTGATAATCTGCCCAAGATCTTATGTTTATGGAACGTGATCGACCCCCCACAACAAGACCAATGCAAAACAAAATTGTTTTTTTTTCTCGTGTTAGATGGAATATGTGCATAGTAAACTAAGGGGGTCAATTTATCTATTAGCAGACCTTGTTTGAAGTCTTTCTTTTGTTCTCCAGTTTTGGACTTTTGGTTTATTATCATCATCGGATTTAGTGGCCGCACCAGGAAACTTGACTCAAGTCTTCAGTCTTTTCGGCGTAACTCCTGCGTAATTTTTTTCTATAGCTGATCAAGACTAGGAGAAGTACTTATTATGTGACTTTTGTGTGACCCCCGGATTTGTGCCAAAGTAGGGGTCGCCTGTTTTCGATGTTCGTGTCACAGTTGGGGACGGGTATTTAAGATAGATGGTTGTCGCTTTACACAATGCTAGAAAAATGATACTTTTTTCGGGCAAAGCTTTTCGCATGCACGGGTGGGACAAGGTGGTAGAGTTAGACTCAGAAATATAATCCAAATTGTGCAAACACGAATCTCTACATTTGGAAAGAAATAAAGTGTACACACCATAAATATGGGGCCTGAAAGTGTAGAAAGTACAATATAAATACATGTGGGGTATGCCGTTCGCTGACGGAAACGAAAAAAAACGTGTTTTATATAGTGGTCCAAAGGTGCGTATAATAAAAGAGAAAGGATTGTATAGCTGTTGGTAATGAAGTGACGGAAATCAAAGTGGTCTATGAGTGTGCCTGGGCCCTCCCTTTGATGCCATGGCGCTTGGGCACCCCCCGGGGCAGTGTACCACCAGCAGTAGGTGGGTACTGGTCAGTAATCGGGGTGAAAGAGGAGTCAACGTGGTGTGTAGACAGTGGTTTTGGGAAGTAGAAACACTACTTGGTAAGTGTGGTAACTTATAACAAACGTCCATGGTATTCGACCCAAACAAAACATGAGACACTCATAAGCAAATAGTCAGGCATAATTAGATATTTAAACCACCGCTTGAAGCATTCTGGGTACAGACACTATACAGTGCTAACATCTGATTTAGTACATTGTGAAGGAATTGTGTTAATATAATGGAGTAAATTCAAGGGGAGTTTACTTAAATTTAGGCCTCACAAAGTGACTTGAATCCTAACAGTCCAGAAGCTAAAGTATGATGTGGCATTAAAGAGGGTACAGCGGAAATGAATCATGGAGAAAATCACACGAACTATGCTTCTAATGTGAGGGGGGGAGGGGGAGGGGTATGGGGGGGGGCGCTGTGGTGATACTCGTTGTTTTGCTGGTTGATGAAATCATGGACATACAGTTTCACAACGGGCACCAGCGTTTTTGGCTACCAGGCATTTATAAGCGAGTAAAGCAGCCCACCTGACCCGGGCAGCAACAATAACCCTTTCCCCTCATCTATCCTACCAAAAGTCCAAAGGTTTGTTGCTTCGCCTAAAATATATATTAATACACACATCTGCGGCTGTTCAGATTAGGAGCAAAACCAGGCGCGTCACAAGCCGCTCTGCCCCGAACGCAGATGGTCGAGTAAACGGTGAGGAAGTAAGCACTGCGCACGGCTTGCCGGACAGCTCATCCACAGCAACGTAGAGGCTCAGGCCCATACACTTATAGCACGATACTCAGACTTAGAATTTCTGGGAGGTTGAGATCTAGCGGTATAGAGGGGAAGAAAAAAATGGATCTGCAAACGACTCGAATTGAACAGGTTACGCCACCTATCTGTTTGTAAAAGCATTCTGCAAAGTCCGTCAGCGTCAGAGCAGAGCGTGAGAAGCGTTTAGGAGCGGAATGGTTGCATATAGTACTGGATAAGTGTCCCCCATTCGATGGTCGCAATATCCTCCGCAACAGCACTGGGTGTGGTACTGTTCAGAAGGACCGGGTCGTGGTGCGCCAGAGAAGCCCTGCAATATGATGAGATATGCATACATGGTGCAGGGTGGGAGTGATCGACGCACACTGGGATGCGGCAGCTTGTGATTTGTGTGCAATTGGCGGGTCATAGGAGCGTTTGTGATGGACCATAGAAGACGCCACTAGTTGCAGAGATACAGCATGTAGAGAGGCCTATTTGGTCACAATAGTACGAACCGAAACAAGCGCGCAGTAATTCGGCCGGTAAAGGTAGTAATATAGTAGAAGAGGAGTAGGTCGATGGCTGTGAAATTATTCGGTACTCAAAGGCGAAGAAAATATAGATGCGGAGGGATATAATCTGGCAACACAGTAGCGCCGGAATGTTGAGCGGACAACTGGCACGAAAAACATAGAGGGCACGCACGAGGGGAGAGTGTGATCACTGACATCACTGAAGCAATCTACAAAATGACTAAGGGACGAGGCTGTGGCATAATAACTGGCAGATACACATAGAGAGAGAACAGAGTAAGGCAGATAGCATCGGGGAATGAGATATACGATACCGAATTCCATAGATTTATCAAATGAGGGGTACTATGTAAGTGGCAGAGTTCAAGGGCAGTATGGTTAAGGTATGTGTTTTCTGCGGGAGAGTTGAATTTACACCGCGTCTGCAGTATTTGCCGTGTCTCTACGATGGTGCTTGTAGTGAGCGCCAAGATGAGCTGCCCGTCGCAACTATGAGGAATTTCACTATGTCACCTGAAGCTATGCTTTCTACATCAAGCCTCACAAGGATTTTTTTGTTCAGGTGTTGTGCAGTGTGTTTCTTTACTTGCACATATTGAAGCTAAAAAAATAAAGGTTTTTTGGCTCTACGAGCCAATTTTTTTCACTACCGTTGATTTGTCCCATACAGCAAATGGAATTCTTATGGCGTGGTTTGAAATGTCTTTACATCTTGCCACTTTCCAGCAGGCCAATTGAGTAAAGACTAACTAAGGGTTTTTGGCCACACTTAATATTAGAGTGGAATTTCCACGCACTGCACATGATAAACATACCTACAGATGAT
The DNA here is from genome assembly GCA_019512145.1 of Engystomops pustulosus. Lineage (NCBI taxonomy): Eukaryota > Metazoa > Chordata > Amphibia > Anura > Leptodactylidae > Engystomops > Engystomops pustulosus. Next base: position 86,027,806 of record CM033642.1, on the reverse strand, counting down.
TTAGACTGGTGCTGATGCTGCAGTATGGCTGAGAAAACACAACCATTGCTACAAGTGGTGAAGCTTCCCTAATTTTGCCGGTGAACGGATTCTGGATCCTCGTGTAGGTTGGCATTTAGGTTGATGGCCAGGTCTTGGAGTAGTTATCAGTTGTGCCTTTGTGAGATGCTTCAAGATTCAAGTGGACCTTAAAAAACTGTAAAAAAAAAGTTGAAAACTCCCTTCCCTAAATGTATCATTAGAATAAAAAAACAAAAGCAGAACATGTTGCCGATCTAAATATGTTTAATAGTCTAACAGTGATGCCGTAACAAATAATACATTCAAATGCATGTGTGCTTTCTCGCCACTTCACCACCTGAAAACTAAAATAAAAGTGATAAACAAGGTTACACCCATTTGGTATTACTTAAAGATCAGCTTGTCCTGCAAAAAATTATAGCCTTTCCCCAGTCTGTATAGCAATGTATAAAAAGTACAGAATCAGAAACCAGCAACTGTAAAAAATTTCACAAAGTTGACATTTTTACCCGTTCCTTACCTGTTTCCATTTCTGTTTTTACTACCCTCTTTCGCACAGTCTCAACTTTCCACAGTATTTTATTCTCTTATTTTTTTTTTGATAGAGATATATGACAGCCTAATAGATGTGGGTCAAATTGTAAACCTTGTAATGTTACAATATTAGATATTTGTTCAATGACGGGGAAGCTGGAAAAATAACTACAAGGTGTGGTATCAATTGCAAAAACAGGACACTTGCGCACATATTACCTACACACTACTTTTTATACATCTGTTCCTTTGTCCGTCCAAAACCCCTTTTTTCATAGGTCGTAACAACTAACGGAATACCACTTTATTATAAAATATTATTATGTTTTAAATACTAAAATATTTGTGTTATCTTTTAAAAAAAATATCTTAGTTTTCTATTTCTGAGGTCATAATTTTTTTGTACGTTCGTCTACTGAGGCTGTGTAAGTGTCAACACTGGGAATAATTGTTTTTATAAATTTTAAAATATTGCGTTCACTTACAGTATGTCTACATACGATGTAATATAGATATAGTTTTTAACAGGCCTCCTAATTCATTACACAAACTCACCCTCTGCAGTGTCACAGTGGTGTCACTGACGCAGCTTTAAAGATGTAGCACCATGTCAAGGGTGTGCTGCCGTCGGGTTTTGACCGTTAACATGTTAGTGCAACTAATAATATTTACCAGATCTAAAAAACTTCATGCTACCAAGTGTAAACCACCAATACAGTGCAATGTTCCTTCTACCAAAAGGAAATGAAAGACACTGCAAGGGTTCTTATGTGCTCTCGTGTTTGGCGTGGGTTTCCTCCAGGTCCTCCGGTGTCCGGTCCCACGCCCAAAAATATTGGAGGTTGTGTATTGTAAGCCCCATGGTGACTGGTCTAATTTGGAACCCTGTATATGCCTACAGAATCTGTTGAAAATAATAAGCAAAACTAGAAATGAAGCAAAGTTTGATGTTCAATTCAGATCAACATTCATTCAGTCGTGAGCTGATGGTGTGCTTTATGTTCCTGGAAATTAGCAGAAACCCCTTATCCTCTAAAACACAGAAATGTTAATAAACTTTTAGCAGTTTTAATTTTCCTAAAAAATAATAGGTTGGAAACCATCAAGTGTCCAAAAATAAACGATTATAACAGATTATTTTAAGTCTATTAAATGTACAGACAAGATTCCTAACACAAATGTTCAGATTCGATTTGGTGCCTGAAATTTTGTCAATTCATACCATGAGGAATAATGCTCTACTCTATGCAAAACAAAGAAAAAGTAACAAACTTAATACTACCAATAAATATCATTTTTCTTTGGAGCTATTATTGATTTGGTGTGTTGTTTTATCTACAAGTTTAGAAAACTATACAGAGGTTTTTTATCCTGCAATGAACAAGTGGATATGGCTATTTTTTAAATGGACAAAATGATGCATACTTAATCATTGCTGAGCAGGCGGCACGCACAGCAAGATAATGTTTCAATAGCATTATAAATATACAATAAAGCCATTTAATTGTACATTTGTGTAGTTTAGACCAGCTGTATTCCAAGATAAATTATGGCATTAATTTATGACAATTAGCCGATCTGAAGTTTATCGTTGTGCATTTCTTTGTAAAAGAGAGAATGAAAGTAAAATTCTCCATATTGCAAAACAACATGTACAATATGTGGAACAAAACTAGATATATCAAAGTCCTTAAGACGGTTCTTTCCAACAAGACTGGAAAATAGAATACAAGTGGTGCCGTACCAAAAAACGATTAAAAACAATCCTGAAAACTACAGACTGTTGGGCTTAACTTCTGTGGTGGGAAAATATTGAGAGGTTAATTAAGGATATAGAACCGGAATACACGGTTAGATAAAAAAAAATTGTGTAGAAGTTACCATGTCTAGCCAGGAAATCAAAATTCTGATATAAGTACTTGTGTGACTAAGGAGTGATACCTCTAACTGGATAAACGCATAACACATGGATATTTGTTTGTGAATCTTTAGGGCACCAGTCCCGTCTTCAGGCATGATAAACAATGAAAGGATGAGAGAAAAACTACAGTGGGGATGTTACACTAAGTATTGTACATTGGTGGAACTCATTAGATATAGCAACTGGAGTTTATGTTAAACAAAGAAGGGGGATGGGGGATGCGGTGGGCCTATGGAGGGTCTGGGGGCCGAGGGTCTGTGAGTGAGTCTCTTTTGGGATGAAGTGAGTTCATGTAGTGACATAAACTCCAGGTGCAATATTGAGGCCTTGTTGTCGTGCCTGGAAGTTTCATCAGCTTTGAACTCCCAGGTTTTTCGCTTTCTCTTGCTATCCTTAGGACCTTTAAATCCTTCTCGCTGTGGCATGTCTAGAAAAGTGCATTTTTGTTGTTGCAGGGTTCCCCTCTGGTGTTGAGTGGTGAAAGGGTAGCTTCTTACCAGCCTGGAGTCCTCTTTATACACCCCCCCACCTTTGCGCGTATCTCAGGTCAATGGGTTAATGTAGATGTATGCAAAGCTCTGCACTTAGGGCATGGAACCAAAAGTAAATTGATTTCTAACATCAATTCTTGGTAAAAACCCAGCTGAAAAAGATGGGGGGTATTGGTGATTGTAAAACTTAGTTTAGTAACACAGAGAAGCCAGCTTGTTATAAAGCTAAATAAAAATAATGGATGTATCAGCTAGGTATATCTCGAGTATAAAGCCGACCTGATGTATAGGCCAAGCCCTAATTTTTACCACCAAAAATGGGGAAAACATTGACTCAAGTATAAGCAGAGGGTGGGAAATGCTTGGTCACAGCCTCCCAGTTTACCCCAGCCCCGTAGTTTACAGAAAGCCTGCTCCATGTTAGTATACAGTTAGCCTTCCCCATGCTATCGCCCTCCCTGCGCATACGCCAGCCTGCCCCCAGTAGTATACGCCCCAGCCTGCCAGAGCTCTGCCGCCGCCCAGTAAAGTATTACAGCCAGCCAGGATTTTCTACCATATTCCTAGACAAGGGATTCTTTACTGTAAAGCAGTATTATACCCAGCCATGCTGCCCGTTACCCACCGCAGTAGTATACCGCCAGCCCAGCCGGCCCCAGTATATATACAGCCGCAGCGCCAATCACCAACACGCGCCCCTGTGAGCATACCCAGCCCCTGCCCCCTGTAGTATCAGCCAGCTCAGCCTTCCTCTAATAGTATACGCCAGCCCCAATATATAAAAATAACTTATATACTCCCCCCGGCGGGCCCCTGATATTCAGCGTGGGCTCCAAGGTCCCCGCGGCCCCGCGATGTCGAAAGCGAGGTGCAGGTTTTCAGCACATTTTTTTGCTAAAAACCTCGGCTTATACCAGTATATCGGTAGATCTCATGATACAAATCCTTGTCAGCCCACACAGTTTGTGAAACCGATGTATAAAAAGGACATAGTATCTGGAATGGGTGTATAGGAGACAATCAAAATATATAGGGGAATGGGGGACTGAAAACATGACAGTTTAGATAAAAGCCAGCTGAGGGGGAGCTCCTCATTTAGAATGTACAAATACCGGGCAGTGCAAGATCTCTCAAGGATCTCTGACGGACAAGAATGTCGAGAATTTTATTATATATAGGCCTGTGACCAGAGGAGAGTTTGTCTACCAAGTCATAGACAGGGATTCTGTACTGTAGAGAGTGAGTGAGACTTGGAAACACCTTCCTTAGGAGGTTGTTATTGTACATGTCAAGAGAACCTGGATGCTTTCGGATAGCAAACATCACGTGTTATGGGGAAAAAATAGTGGTTTAATTCTAAGGTTGGGACTTAATGGACTTGCATCTTTTTCCAGCCTTAAATTACGATTAGGCGATTTATCAGTACTGTCTGAGGGAAAACGTCCGTTGCCCATGAAACCAATCAGCTTTCTGAAAAATGTAAGCTGACTCTGATTGGCCATTGCCATAGGAAACTAAACAGGTCTCTCTCAACACTTCTGAGAAATCTCCCCACTATGATTATGAGATTCTTGGTTGTTAAAATAACACATGGCTAAAAGAAATCCTGGCCTTTTCCACTGGGGAAGCAGACAGTTTCAGTGACATGAATTTACTGTTATCTTACACTGAGGAAGTTGTCTACAGACTTACCTCCCAACATGCATTTAGAACTAGCGCCAAATTGTATGTCGCTTTTTATTTTAAGTCGGGGGGAAATACAAATGAAAATGGTTTGCTAGATTACCTTACAAGGTGTCCAGGTTTATTATCAATTTTAATTTTTATGGCTGGGGGGAGACTTTAATAATAATAAAAAACTTATACTCACCTCTCTCCCATTCTAATCACTCATGGCGTCTGCCTTTCCTCTTGAGTCTCTGTTGTGCCCAGGGCCAATAATGCCATATGACGCAATACATGGGGCTAATGCTGTAGAAGCACACAATAGTGGTCAGATGATCAGCCAGCCTCTCTATATAAAAAAAAACAGTGACTTGGCAGTGTCAGTGCCGAGTTAACTTGAGGAGTGTTATGAGTCTCATTATTAAACATTAATTATAATCCTGGCATAACCTCTTTAGGTTATACTGCTTTTGTCGACATTTGAAGGCTACAGGGAACTATAATCTCATAAAGCTGTCATCATGAGATTTAGAAAGATAAAGGGTGTTTTCAGGGCTTGTGTGCCTGACACTGTTGTAGAAGAAACCCTGAAATAATCACAAATGGTTAGCTTTTTGCTAGCACTTGCGATATTTTCGCATTTACTGGCCTCCATACAGGGGAGGTGCCGGGTTAAGGAGGTGTGCATCTGGGGGGGAATTGGGCCGGAGCTTGGGTTCCTGCCCACACGCTCGCGTGTCACTAGCGCAAGCCAGTGCTTTCTTCGTGTAAAAGCCTCTTGATTTATTCGGGCTGGCCCCGAGAAAGTGCAGTCGGATGCACGAACCACCGGCATATATAGATACCCCAAAGTGTATATTTACACTAATCTACAAACATCTTTTCAGTAGCCTCTGTTTAAAAATCAGCCCATTCCATTGGACCATGGGCTCATGAATGAAATGTCAACAAATGTATGGGGTTTTGACAGACCAATAGGCTTTTAAGTTAGTTGATAACTTACACATTTGGGTGCTTAATTTTGCTAATGATGCAAATACCTTCCAGTGACACAGTCTTTGAGATGTCAAACATTAATAACTGAAAATATTAAGATTAAGAAGATATATTCTACCTTTCCTCTAGTTATTTTAATACATAAGTATGGATTTGGTAAGTGACAAACAGATTTGATGAAATGATAAAAAATGATATCTTATATTTATTTTGTGTGACTACACAAGACAGCCTTTAAGCATATCTTTGTATGTCACTAGAGGTTTTACAATTAGGTTACAGGAATCAACAGATTAAGCCCATGTTATATTTAAAAACTTGGAATAGAATACAGTTTCCTAAAGATAATCTAAATCAGTGGATATGGAACAATTATAATAAAATTGGTTTAAGAGGCAAAAAAAAAGATTACGGTGTGATAAAAAAAAATAGTCATTAATCTGCTTTCTTTGTTTTGACAGAATACCAAATAGATAGATTTTTTGCTCAAACGTGCCTGACAATCGTCTCGTTTAATAGGCACCATGAGATTTAACGCTCAACAGCAATATTGGTTTGATTAATATGGGTTCCAGATACTATCTTTCAAACTCTTAAAACGGCAGAAGCTCATGGATACAACACCACAACCCCTTCTACGAATATGGAAATATGGGAAATTTTGTACACACTAGGTATGTGGCCATAATCAAATTCTATTGTATTTATTTAAACTCTTTATTGTTTCACTTATATTGTTCAAATATGAGTGGTTTCCTTTCTGTTTTCTTTCTCTTTGTAGAAAAGAAAAATTGTTTTCTGATGTGCTGTAGATGTAATAAATTGACTTTTTTGTCAAATCATAATTGAATTTTAACTAGTCAGTTTTTGTTAGCATATGGACCCTGAGTCCCTGTTAAATTAAAAGTATTTATAGTTGCATAATGTAATATTAATACAAATTGAATCAAATTACACTGAAATGTTTAAAGATCGAATTTTGGGATGCTCATTTTCACCTAATTAGTGGATATACAAGCAGAGAAACTAAAAAGACGTGTGATTTTCTAACTTGTTAAGTATAAAGTCCTCATATTGTGTAAAGGATAACTGGAACAGTTATTTTGAAAAATAAATGCAGAGAGTGGACAGAACGTGACAGAATGTTCTGAGTAACTGATAACTGCTGTTGATGATCACAAATCATGCTATATAGATTTGCGTAGTAGGTAGGACTGTATTGTTTTATTTTGCAAAACATAAATATGATTGGAATAGATTAAAACAAATGTGCAAACCAAGAATAATGAGTTAGAAGTGTCCAAGATGTGTATACATGAAAGAGTTTAAGCAAAACTGTGAAATAGGGCAGCGCATTAGTAATACATAAATGCTTAAAGCGAACAAGTATTTAATGTATTGAAATGTCAGGAAATTAATAAAGAAATGACAAAAATAAGCATGAATGTTTATCTACTATACAAAGTAGTACAGTTGTATTTATTTACCTATAAGCAATCATTTAGGTGCTAAACACACTTCATGTAGACATAATATGTGTAAAGAACACTTTTTGGCTACATGATCCACCTCAACCTTTTAACAGGGGAAACCTAACAAGTCAACTAAATCAGTAATTGTTCTTTATTTAAAAGAGCAAAGTAACCTTTTGTTTTTTATTTTTTTTTTTTTGCCTTCGATGTGAACAAAAAACACCATACACCCTATGTTACCGCGGCCGGATTTAGGTTGGCGGGGCGACAAAATCTGTGGGGTCCCCCATGAATGTGGCCCTGGAGTTTCCTGTTCTTAGCTGAAAGGAGTGGCACCCGGTGTGGTCTTCTGCTGCTGTAGCCCATCTGCCTCAAAGTTCGACGTACTGTGCATTCAGAGATGCTCTTCTGCCTACCTTGGTTGGAACGGGTGGCGATTTGAGTCACTGTTGCCTTTCTATCAGCTCGAACCAGTCTGCCCATTCTCCTCTGACCTCAGGCATCAACAAGGCATTTCCGCCCACAGAACTGCCGCTCACTGGATGTTTTTTCTTTTTTGGACCATTCTCTGTAAACCCTAGAGATGGTTGTGCGTGAAAATCCCAGTAGATCTGCAGTTTCTGAAATACTCAGTCCATCCCTTCTGGCACCAACAACCATGCCACGTTCAAAGGCACTCAAATCACCTTTCTTCCCCATACTGATGCTCGGTTTGAACTGCAGGAGATTGTCTTGACCATGTCTACATGCCTAAATGCACTGAGTTGCCGCCATGTGTTTGGCTGATCAAAATTAAGTGTTAACGAGCAGTTGGACAGGTGTACCTAATAAAGTGGCCGGTGAGTGTGTATGTATGTATGTATATATATATATATTTTATTTTATATAATATATATATACTCAAGTCTAAGCTAGTTTTTCAGCCACAAAAAATGTGCGGAAAAACCAAACTCGGCTTATACTCAAGTAAAAAAAAATAGGTTTCACCAGGTTTTTGTGGTGAACTTAGGGGCCTCGATTTATACTTGGATCGGCTTATACTCGAGTATATATGGCAAGTTGAGATGATTTTTGCAATGTGTTAATTTGGCAACTGATCACGAGTTAATATGTCACCTATCCTACTTGTTTCAAAAATTTCTGCTGAAATGGAAAACTTTGAAATCTCCCATTTAGTATCAGTTATCATACACTTGATAGTACTGAAGGGTATCATCCATCGGGCTTGTGGGACTTACAACAGTAATATAGCAGCAGCCTTCCCTTGTTTATGTACATCCCAAATAAATACATAGAAGTGTCAAAAACATGACAATATAATATGATATACGATACAAAACGATGTAAATTTATTAAGCCCAAAAAGGGAAATAAACAAACTGTACTCAACAGAAATGTCTAAATTTATGTTGCAACCATTTCTCCGGGGCTGTTTAACATTAGGTAATTAAAATTACCTAATTGCAGAAATAAAGGAAAAATGAATAAACAGTAAACGAAACAAAATATTTAAGAGGGATCATTACAAAGAGATTCTAAGAAAGCAATATGAGTTTAAAAATAGACAAAATAGCTCATGGCACTTTGCACAGTTAGAATTTCTGAATGCTTATATCTGGAAAATGTACTCCCTAGGGACAAAACACAATCTTTTTCATAACCAACTAAAATCAGCACGCTATGTCTGACCAAACTAAGTGATTTCTGGATTATTCATGCAGCTATATGTTCTCGTTTTCTTATTATATGTTTATGAACAGAGCTTTTTCACAAAATCAATTTTCTAAAAAATGTAAATGTATAAAAAAATTATTATTTATTTTAGAAAATCTAATTAATTATACAAACAAAACCTTAACAAAATACAGTAAGCAGAAACAAACCTGTGGGTTGTTGAGTCTGTTTTCTATGATATTGTGAGAGATAGTGCCATTGCCATACAATGCAATGAATATGGTTTATTCTCAGCAGATATTCATATCCATGTGATTATTGTGTATAGTGTACTCTTGTATCATGTGTTGTTTCCTCACTATATTTTCATTTGTGTTTGTACACAGTATGTAAATTGTTGATTTGTGACATTTATATGCATCTACACTGTGTTCTGCAGGTATACTATATGATGTGAACATGTTAAAATGACTTGTTTGTACATTATAGCTTTATTCAATGTTTTGATTGACACTAATAACAATGGTTACATATGTGATTTAGTATCAATGGCTTAAGCAGAGCTGAGAAAGCACTTTCCCCTTTCATCTTGAAGCATGCGCTTTCTTCTTTGATCTTTGATCATCTAATACTTAGGATTACATTTGAAAGATTACATGGTTACAAGTCTCAGTTGAGATTTCCTATCATGTTGTACAGTATTTGCCTTTTTTTCTTCAATATAAATGTGATGAAAAAAGTACAGCTCTTGTGTGTCTAATTTATACATGCTTTGGTTGACAATAATGGATGCCTGCCATCTTTCTTTCTTCATCCCTTACGATAGGTTATTTCTAATAACTACTGTGCAATAGTGCAAGCATTGTTAATGAGCCAGCATCTTTGTACACTGCCCATGCTTTATTCTGAGTTCTAAAAGGCAGCAAGTAATGGAGGAGTAACTGAGAATTTATGTTCTCTAATTTATTCTGCAGAATCCAGTGCTTGTGTTTATAACACAGATTTAGCATTTTCCCCCTCCTTATAATGGATTTCTTCTTGTTAGCTTGAGTGGTAGAATGCTAGTCAGGTCCAAGAGTTCGGTCTCAAGTTCGATAGTGAAGCTAGGTCTGTAGCCACCAAGAGGGTCTCAGCAAGCTGATTCTCAAAATATATGTGAGAAGGGGAAACATTTGATTCAGGGAGGCATGAGAGTGAAGGCTCTGTGAGAACAAGAGACATTTCAGTGGAGGCTTTGTAAGAAGGAGGAGGGCATGAGATACAGGCTGTGTGGGAAGGAGGTATGTTGTGAAAATTGTAGACGTACCGTGTTAGCCAGGAAAAATAAAAAATCTGATGTACGGAATGATACCTTTGGCTAACCAGAAAAATAATATTTGTTACAAGCTTTCATGGCACACAGGCCCCTTATTCAGGTATGCATACAAATGAAGCACTGAAGGAGGTAAACATGGAGGTACAGGCTTTGTGAGGAGAAAGGAATGTGTAAGAACAGGAATCAACCAGAGAATCTCAACACTCAGTTCCTGGAGTTCATATAAATTTCCCTGCACTCAGCTTCTACTGTATATTTTGTGGAACCTTGTCCTCTGATCCTTCCATTTTTGTGTAAACTTTTCATTAGGGTGCAGACAGAGTTGCATCCCACATAGACAACCAACCACTAGATACTGAACTTTTTTTTATCTGCCCACTACTTCCAAAGATCACCAAAAGGAACTGGCCAACAATTCCCACAAATTTGATTATTGAGAATGATTTAAATCAACCTTTAAATCAAGATGGAATTGCACAGGGTTTTAGAAGACTCAGATTTGGAACATGATTGTGTGGTTAATAAGGGGTGCAATTAGAAGCAGAACATGAAATGGAACACCACTGTTCAAAAGGAGGTTCATGGTGTTTGTGAGGGAGCAGGTGCACGTCCCTCTGCTACTAGACCTAGCTTATAGACCCACTGCTTAAAAAGTATCTCCTCTTTAGCATCTCTTACTTTCTACTTTAAAAAAAAATCTTGTACTTGTCAAGTTTAGCATAGCCATTCTCTCTCAAAATACTTTAGAATCCATGAACTTATTTTAAACCAGCATTTACTGCATTTAAAGCACATACATTTAGCACCCTCTTACATGAATATTTATGACCAACTCTCTATTACTCAAGACTTATTTTTTCACTTTCATTCTTCATGTCTTATTCATGTGCTACACTATGAATTACAAACACAAAATTTAAAGGCTAGAAAATAAACAAAGTAAAATTAGAATCATAACTGAATTAGGGTAATGTATTGCACTATGCTTGTTTCATAATCGGTCTAAAATAAAGCAGCAAAAAGAAAACACATTTTCACTTACGTGTGTGCAAGATTTATTGACATTTTTACTACGATTTATATTAGAAAATGGTTGCAGTACGGAAGAAAGAGTTTCTTGGAATACTTATTTTTGAGTGGTGAAGGTTATTGTTTTGGGTTGTCCAACCAGAGTAGGATATCACTAGCATAAGCTTCATCTTGATGAGAGGAGTTGCACATGATCCTAGAATGACAGGACCACTGAACACGTTACACTGATTTTAGACCCATTGGAGCAGTCATTGGTCAAGACACTTTGTAAAAAATGTGCCTCACTTCAATGGCAACTTATGTGGAGCTTCTACGCACATTACTATAAAGAAAAGTCTGTAGTGAAAATAACTTCTTTATAGCCTGGCCAGCATCTAAAGGTGCACCAATGATAAGTAAATTTATATATTACATATTATATGTTTATTTGAAACTCAGACAGATCCCACATAAGTAAATGGAATCCACAATATATGGATTTAATAGGTGTCTTTTAGAGATGAGCGAGCACTAAAATGCTCGGGTGCTCGTTATTCGAGACAAACTTTTCCAGATGCTCTGGTGCTCGTCTCGAATAACGAGCCCCATTGAAGTCAATGGGAGACCCGAGCATTTTTTTGCTAAAACAGAACAGTAAAAGAACAGTGTTTAATAAAATATTCCAGATGTTTACTGATGTTTTGCTTGTAAGAACACATTGGAATAACACTATTCTTCACTTTGCAGGTGTGCGCGCGTGTCTCCCGCTAGGTTCGGAGATGTTCGGAACATCTGGAATGTGAAGAATAGTGTTCTTTCAATGTGTTCTGCACTTAAATGGTCCTGTATTCACTGTTTTTAATATTTTAATTCTATTCTTCACATTTCAGGTGTGCGCGCGTGTCTTCCGATGTGCGCGCGTATCTCCGAACCTATCTGCAAAGTGAAGAATAGAATTAAAACATCAAAAACAGTGAATACAGGACCATTTAAGTGCAGAACACATTGAAAGAACACTATTCTTCACATTCCAGATGTTCCGAACATCTCCGATCCTAGCGGGAGACACGCGCGCACACCTGCAAAGTGAAGAATAGTGTTATTGCAATGTGTTCTTACAAGCAAAACATCAGGAAACATCTGTAATATTTTATTAAACAATAAAAACACTGTTCTTCAATTAATTTAATGCACGATCTCGAGCAGGGGAAATACTCGTCCGAGTAACAAGCCGGTCCGAGTATGCTAATACTCGACCGAGCAGTATACTCGGACGAGTATACTCGCTCATCTCTAGTGTCTTTCACAAAAGTTTGTAGAATAGCAGTGATTTAAGAAAGAGGAACATTAATTGGCCTGAGGATATGGGCAGTTCCTGTTTGATGAAGTAATTTATACCATTAACTGCCCGTCCCATTCTTCAAGGCTTGATTAAAGTCAAGGACATCTGACACATCTAATGTTGGAGAGTGGTATCTGACTATCGAATACCATCTATTATCTCATTATAAAGAAATGCTGAACATTGTCAGGAGTGCATACAAGCATGTTGGAGATATACAGACTAAAAAGTCACAATTTGAGTTGCAACAACAAAATTCCTGCACCTTTAATCTTAGTGGAATTCACATTTTTTTTCAATGATTTAAAATCAACTTATTCTTTCTTTGATCTGATATGTGAATAGGCCCATTAAACATATATTCTGCCTCCTTTTTAATAAATAAAATTCTCATAAAATAATACAATATCAACAGACTCAATTCAATTATCAGAAATACATACAATCAAATCTACTCCTCACCTCTGTCTGGCCAAGGAAGAAACATTGATGGGGGCAATAACAACAAAAAAAGTCATACAATATTGGACATTACCCCATTTAAAAAAAAAACTGACATGTTACTTTGTAAGAGAATAATGTTGTAATTTACTCATCAAAGAAATTCTGAGAATGTTTTTCATGACATACTGTAAAGTTGATTTTTGTTAGTGGTAAACCTTGATGGACAATACTGTTATTAGGTTATTTTTTTCCTGAATTTACTAAAACAATTTTAATTTGCAACTTTTTTGCTAAATTTTTATTACTCTCTTTTTATAAAAGTATGGTCATAGAACACTAAATGTTTACTAGCATATACTATTTGCCATTTCTTTTAAAATGTTGCTCTGGAAGGCTCTTATAAGTCCAAGATAAATTAACCAAGGTTAAAAATAAAAAAACACACTTCTCAAAACATTTACTGCAAAATACAATTTAGGATAGTAAAAGAAATGAAGCACTTGACTGAAACAGTAGTTTAATGAAATAGACTACCATGCAGGGGTTGCTCACGCAGTTAAACTAGATATTACTTACTAATATTCAGAGAGTTGATCACAGTATGCAATACCATAAATCATGTAATAGCATACCAAATACTGCATAAGGAGATGATCACAATAAGTATTACATTATTAGCAAATACATAGCAGCCCTTTGGCAATTTCAGACTGTTCTGGAGAGGTGATCACAGTAAATGCCACGAGCAGATTCATAGCAGCATACTGGGAACTACAAGCAACTATATGCAGGAAAATGTTACTGACTGAAGTATATCGCAGGGAAATAGTTATGTTGCATAACACAGTACATACCACACTAAATTCACAAAGTAAAAAAGAGTTTAGTACTTGAAGTATAAGTAAACTTTCAAATAAATGTTTATTTTTTTAATATATGAGTCCTAATAATAAAAAATGTGTATACTTTATTAATTTATTTTGTAGTGTCTCTGGTGTATATTTGTTGACGGTGCACTTTCTTTAAATTTCTTACTTGACTGCTTTCTGGCTGTTTAAACTAAGATACAGAGTGCGTAAGTATGGGCTCTGTTGTTGATCGGGAACACACCCTGCAGAGCACAGGACAATCTCTACTCTCTACCATACAGTATGGTGCTCTTATGCACTAGGCTATTGATTCAGTGGTTGTTCTCAGAAGGATTTTATCTAAATAAGAACTTCACTAAACCTTCCATAGATTGACAGATAACTGTAACAGCACTGCAATAGTAGAAGGGTTCCTACCCCTAAAATACCATTAGGAAATCCAGGCACACTTTAAATTATTTATATAAAAATGTCAATGCTTTTGCAGCAAAATAAATTTGTGCATCGTTTCGGCAATATCTCGCCTTTGTCAAGCACAAACGCCGCTTCACAAGGAGGAAAGGAGATAGTGGATGTCAGAGTAATTGGATTCAGTGCTCTACAATGTGCATGTCGCTCAGAAGAGCACGATTCAACTAGCAGAGGTGTGCACATCGCAGAGCGGAAAGGGGGGTAGGGAAGTGGGAAGTGGGTTATTTGATGAGGCGGCCTTTAGGGTGCGTGCCTGCTGGACTGTTGTTCCCTGAAGGCCACCTCCCTGACTGGTAGCTGTCCACGAATATAACTTTATTTTTCTGGATAACGACAACATTGGCCCTTTCTAAAACATGTGCAGAAAACAGTCAACATCCCATATAAGGTACATCTGATGGCTTATAAGTGATTCGGCTGGTGCCTTTAAAGCCTCTTCAAATTATAAAAATTTTAGGTCTTTTATGAACCACAAAAGAGCTCAACATTAAACTTCTCATATTTCATATAACCAATTCCTTTTTTCCAGCAAAAAAGTTACACACTGAGTTAGCTTTTTTCCAACTGCCTTATACCTTAGAAATAGAACCCTTTATTTGATTATCAGCTATAACATCTTTAAAATGTTCAATGAATCAATTTTTTATATTCTTCTGAGGACATATATTCTAATATTCCCTTTCTGAAATTGCAAATATGTGAAATAAAATCTTTTTTTTTAGTGTATCCTCTAAATATAATATACTTTATATCTCTGTAAATAGTAAAATAGTTTAGGACATTATCCTCAAAAATATGCTAAAATGTATCCAGCAATCACCCAGATGAATAAGCAGTTTTTTCTCTACAGTTTTATTCATTTTTACCATTTCAATTGGTGATAGCATTACATATTATTCACCATATGACATTTTTCAAGTCAGGTGTTTAGAATTTTAAAAAAGTACACATTAAACTTATTAGCTCTTTCACGACTACCATACTGCTTTATATGTTCTAGTTGCACATACTCAATGCAGTTAGCACATGCGCAGATGTCATGACGATGTTCCACTTAAAACAGGTATTTTTGTTCAATGGTGGCCCCTAGAACACAGTTATGGTGTCATAATAAAGAAGTGAATCTCCACTGTAATATTACATCAGGGTTGCCAATCAACTGGAGATATTCACTATTAAATTTGCACAAAAAATGTGATTTTTATATACACTTCTGGATATCTCTGGTTATGTGGTGCCTAGAAAATCAACCCTGATGTCATCCTAAAGGGGAGATTCTTCTCTTTACTATGCCACAATGAACTGTATTTCTAGGTGCCTCTGTTCAGAATAATAGCAGTTTGAAGTTGTCCCCACTCCAGCCTGTCAGCTGAAGGCAGAATGGAGAATTTGCTGCAGGCAAACAGATCTTACAGTTAACAGAAGTATATGCACACTTAACACCTGTAGCTAAGCCTAGGAAAGGTCATGAGATTTTTAACATATTTTGGTAAATGTTTATTATATGTTACTACTAATGAATGGTACTTTTGTATTTTTTCAAATTTTTAGACATTTTTCTGCTAATTATAAAGAAAACGCTTATAATATAAAGATATCAGTAATTAAATAAGAGAACTGCTATAACAGAACTGCTAAATTTGACCTGGACATTCAGTCACCAATGCCTCTTGGCCACAAAGGGTTAATTTGGGTTTAATATATAACATTTAACATAAGGGGTTAGATGGATATTAAGATTTTACACCTTTGTAGAATAATAAAAATTCAATGCCAGAGTTTAGCATATTTTGTGCAAAACTATCACTTATTCGTTGTTGCTAATTAAATTTTCTTCTAACAGAATAGGAAATGGGAAAGAAGTGTAGTGAAAAAAACACTAAAATAATCACAATTTCTAGCACACTGCAATAAATTGCAATTAGTCCTGTCACTTTGTCCACATGGCATGGAGGGGGCATGTATGATGCACAGTTGCCAGTGGAGTGGGCTGACTTCCTGAATATCCATCATGGCAGTGGGGGTTAGGGCTCCATCATATGCTGCAGCATGGATCACTGGGATATGATTAAAGGGGTACTCTCGTCTGGGCAGTCACATTCAATTTCATTAATCTGCCATGTATATACATTTCTTCAATTAGATGTTATTAAAAAAATTACCTGTGTGAAGATAATTTCTCATAAATGTAGTCATTTGGTCCCTTAGAAAAAAGACTGTGCCCTTGGATATGGCTACCTCTGCTGGAGTGATTGCACAAAGAAACAAAAGTTTTTAGTATATAAAATGTCTGGGAATTACTGCATGTCCCACAGCAGTCCTGTTGTAATGAACCTTGAATCTTGGTGGTCAGGCATGGCTCAATAGTGCATGTCTGGCCATCACTGCCAGAATGTGGACTGGTCATATCCAAGGAAGCTATCTCGTTTCTAAGGGACAACATGGCTACATTTATGAGAAATAATCTTCACACAGGAACATTTTTTTTAATAACATTCAATTGAAGAAATGTTTACTTATGGCAAATGAATTAAATTAAATGTAAATGCCCAAATAGGAATACCCATTTAATTTACCCTAAAGTGTCTGTAATGCAATGCGGTTAATCAACGGTTTAGCAATTTTTTTTTTTTTAAAAAGTAGACAAAACACTCTCACTGTGTGATGAACAGACAGGCACATGGCCAAAAGACAGAAGAATTAGCTGACATATCAGATATCAGCTCAGATATATAAACAAAGACAATGATAAAAGTTTTGAGAAGTGAGGTATATCTAAACTCTTTGAACCACTTACTCAAGGGCTTGTATATATATCAAATAAAACTTGCAGAATTAATTGTTTCATTAAGACCTAGAAGTACTACAGTATTGAGGTATTAAATCCATCTCACCTCACATTATAGGATAGAGCTACCTCAATCACCGCCTTGTAGATTCCTAGGTATCATTGTGATCCCATGGAATCTGATTGTCCTGCTTGAGCCACCATGGCATTTCACCATGTGTTAAGCCAGGGGAGTATCCTTTTGATTTTTGATATCACACAAATGCTCCCCTACTCTCCATCTGAACTCCCTGAATGTCTTTCCTACACATACAAGACCACAATCACATATCGTTCTGTAAACCACAACTTTAGACGACAGTTCACAAAGGAGTTTCTTCATAAATAACTGTGTGCAGTGTATTATAAAATAGGAGTTTTTAGGCAGTAGCATTAGGCCAGGGGCAAATTAAGACTGTCATGGGCCCTGAGATGTATGAATATTATAGCCCCTACAAGTCTGGGATTCACTTCCTGCATATGGTACTAGAATCAAGCATCTTGGGGAACAGAGGTTGCTTCTTGCTGATCTTTATACCTACATTGAAGTGGGGAAGTATTACCATATTTTTGTGTTGTGTATTTTTATTAGCTTTTCAGAACGCTAATTTGTACAGCTAAAAAAAATTCAACTTGGCTTTGTTTTTTGGTTAGGTAATAGAAGACTAATACATTTGCTTAAATATTTAACAAATCAGTCTTTCTACTATTTCTACTATTTCCAATGGTTGTCCTATTATGGTTTTATAGTACCGTATATACTGTATATTTTTTGTGCAGTAAATTTTCATTAGCTTTTCGGAAAATATTTGTACAGCTAAAAAAAATTCATCTTGGTTTTGTTTTTTTGGTTAATTAATAGGAGACAAATTCATTTGTTTAAACATTTAACAAATAAGTGTTTCTACTATTTCCAATGGTTGTCCTATTATGATTTTACAGTACCATATATACCGTATATACTTGTGTATAATCTGAGTTTTTCAGCATAAAAAATGTGCTAAAAAACTCTATCTCGGCTTATACATGAGTCAATAAAAAAATAAACTTACATACTCACCTTCCGGCACTCCCGATGTTCAGCATGGCTCCTCGATGCTCTATGCGGCTTCCCAAGGCTTCTGTTCTTTCTTCTCTATGCTGTACTAGCCGGCAGAAGCATAGCCATGTGCTTTGCCGGCCAATGCACAGTATTATGTAAAGGTAATCTCTGCTGGACATTTCCTAAAATTGGACATTTTTTTTAAAAGGGAGGATCTGCTGCACATTTCTTTTTTAAAGGGAAGCTCTGCTGGACATTTCTTTTTAAATGGGGCTCTGTTGGGCATTTTATTTAAAAGAGGGGCTCTGTTGAACATTTTATTTAAAAGGGAGACTCTGCTGTTCATTTTGTTTAAAGGTGGACTCGGTTAGACATTTTATTGATGAGGGGAGACTGCTGCTGGACATTTTTAATTAAAGAGTAGTTGCTGAATCTTCCACCATAGGCTAAAATATTTGGGTTGGCTTATACTGTATACATATACAGTATTTCTTTAATATTACGTTGACAATATTATTGCAAATTATTCAAATTCTAAGTTGTATATTATTTTACTGATGTCCATTATGTTGGATTATATTTATTATCTGTCAACATTTAGAGGAAGTGGATGCATAAATGTAAATTAACTCCCTCACTTATTATTGAGTTGATGCATATCTTTGCAGTTCTCCATGGCTGTGAAAAATATAATTGCTCACAACCCAACAGCAGTATAAAATAATAAATAAATGTTGGTCTGGATGCATTTTACCTGTTTATATTTGCTATGCTTTGCTTTGTATATTTTGGTAATTGTAACTTTTTAGACTAGACTCATAGCAGCATAAGGCTAGAAGTGACAGACTGGTAAGAAGTTTTAACGAAGAACCTGCAGCTCTCATTAAAAGTTGAGGTCAGGAAAATATTACACTTTACAATAAATATACCAATTGTTGTCATCCTAATAAAAATATAGTGTTTTGTGGTTCCTCAATAAGAGGAAAATTAATCATGTTTTTCCCAAGCTGCCATCCATCACATAAGAGAAGAGGCAATTTAATATTACTTATAAAATGAAATTCCAAGAAGGTAGTCAAAATATAAATAAAAACTGATACTCTAAGCAATTTATGGCACAATTCTATCTTGCATACTGTACACCTCTTTAACAATGCTTTTTACTGCTAGCCGACCACTCTTGGGTCATGATATTCAACAATCACTTTTTGTCATATTTTCACACTAAGATTTCACCTAACAACTTTTTAAATTGTCAATCATTAGAGCAGTAAGAAATAATAGTTTGCATCATTTTGGGGAACAAATAATTTATTGATAAACTTTTTGTGATCCTTAATTTGGGGATAATTAGTCATATCTGTCCATGAGAAATTACTCTTCCAATGCATTATGATAGTATTCATGAATAAAATAAGATCATGGTCAAGGCAAGGCAATTGTTAATGGATAGAACGAGATCACGTGACCCTCCACCTGAGGCCATTTTATGGACAAGAATACTTATTGTTGAAACCAACATGTAAAATAAGTTTTAAAACAATAAAGTTTTTGAAATAAATAATTAAATAAAGTGAAAGTCCCATAAACATCAGCATTTCACAAACTCATCTAATAGTCCAAAAAAACCCACCAAATCAAAAAATCCACAAATTTGGTATTGCCGCTTTTGTAACAATCTGTACAATAATTCAGAAACATTATTGGACCAACTCAGTGAACTGAAAACTTGACAATTGACAATTTTTCTTCAAACCCCTAACAAAAAATGTTCTAAAAAGTGATCATAAAAATTTACAAGCACCAAAATAGTACCACTGAAAAGAACAACTTGTCATACAAAAAAATAAGCTCTCAAAAAACTGTGAACCATAAAATACTAAAGGTACTAAGGTGGGAAAACTATAAAAATGATGTATGGTAATCATAGGAATACATAGAATAAAGATAATGGGGTATATTTATCATGCTGTCTGAAAGTCAGAATATTTCTAGTCGCCCATGGCAACCAATCACAGCTCCCCTTTAAAATATTTATGAGCACTGGTAAAATGAAAGCTGAGCTGTGATTGGTTGCCATGGGCAACTAGAAATATTCTGACTTTCAGACACTTGATAAATCTGCCCCAAGATATTATTTTTATGGAACAGTGATCGACCCACCAAAAAATGGTAAAAATGCAAAACAAGAATTGATTTTTTTTCTACAGTGTTAATGAAATTTCATTAGTAAACTAAGGGGGTCATTTATCTTTAGTCAGGACACTTGTTTGAGTCTTTTCTTGTTTTCTCCAGGTTTTGGACTTGTTTGGTTTATATATCAGTCATCTGAGTTTATGGCCGCACAAGAATTACTCAAAGTCTTAAGCTTTTCTGCAACTCCTTCTTAAGTTTTTTCTATGCCTGATCAAGACTGGAGTTTATTTGTGACTTTTTAACCACCATTTGTGCCAAAATTGGGACTTTTTCATTCGTTCACATTGGGACATTTTAAAGATGTTTCAGGTACAATGCTGAAAAATTCTTTTGCGGCTAACTTTTCCAGGCAAGTGGAAAAGGTGTAGATTTAGACGCAAATATATCAAATGTGCCACAAATCTCAACAATTTGAGATAAATGACACCCATTTGTGTCCTAAAATTAAGTATTTATAAAGTGAATCTCATCCTGCAAAAAATACGTTTTTAATATGTCCAAAATGCCTAAAAAATATAAAGATTGTATAGCCTTTAAAAAGTGACGATGCAAATTTGGTCTGAATGGTGTACCTTCCCTTTAATGCCATGGCGCTTGCCCACACAGCAGTGTACCACCACATATAGGGTACTGAAATAATAGGGAAAAATAGGATATCAAACTTTGTAGAGTGTTTTGGTAATTAAAACTCTGAATGTGTAAACTGTGAAAAAACATCCAATGATCCCAAAAAATGACAATTAAAAAATAGAAACATTTGTTTTAACCCCTGTGAAACAATTATAGGGTTAACAAACTTCATAAAAGCTTTTTTTTACATATGTAGAAGATTGTAGTTTATATAATGGAGTAATTAATGGGGGTTTACTATTATTTAGGCCTCACAAAGTGACTTGAAACCTGAACAGGTCCCTCAAAAGTATGATTTTGCATTAGTGAAACAAAATGTGAAAAATCACACCTAAAGTTCTAAGGGTCACATGTGTGACTCGTTTTTTCTGTTATTTTTGCTCCTTTTCATACTGGCGACCGTTTTTGCGCCATTTTTACAATTAAACACCAAACTAACCGCGCAGCAAAAATAACCAGCTTTCCCTCATCTATCCTACAAATCCAGATGTTTTGCTGCGCCTAATGATATTCATCACTTGCGACTTTTCGTTTAGGAGCAAAAACAGGCGCAAAAACACTCTAACCCGAAGGTGGAGTAAACTGAGAAGTAAGCACTGAGCCCCTTTGCAGAGCAGCTCATCCACAGCAACAGAGCTCAGCCAGACACTAGCACAGATAATACAGACTTTAGATAGTCTACAGATAGGAGCTGCAGACTCTATTTACAGTTCATCACCTTCTATTTACAAAACATTCTGCAGAATCCTCAGCTCAGAGCAAGAGCTGAGAACTTTGCAGAATGTTGCAGATAGTACTGATAAGTTTCCCCCATGTAATTCTGCACAGTATCCTCCTCAGACACACTGGTGTGATACTGTTCAGAATTACAGGGGTGCACCAGGAGAAGCCCCTGCTGAGGAGATCGCTGGGTGCAGGGTGTCACACACCTGGGTGCTGCTGTGAGTGTTATCTTCATTCTGGGCTGTGGGAGAAGCAGAGAGGAGCTTGTTGCAGGATCACATGTAAGAGCCTGAATATAACATTACGCCGAAACTGCGCCAAAATTGCGCCTAAACTGAGTTAAAGTAAAATGATTAATAAGAGGCTGGAAATTAACTTATCACAGATGGTGATAGCTTATGATAATTCTGGCAAAACAGTGCGCCAGAATTTAGGCGCAACTGCTACACTTAGGCGCACAAAAGTGATAAATGTGGCCCAAAGACTCAAAACATCCTACAAAAATGAGAGGACGCTTGTTCAAATAACTCAATATAGAATGGATCACGATAAAATAATCTGAAAATCACCTGAATATTTCGAAGCATTCCAAAGATTTGAAAAAGTTGTCTGTGTCAGAAAGGTGCAAAATGGGCAAGTAATGGTTAAGGTTTTTTTTCTGCGAGAAAGTGAATTTTTACCCCGGTCTCAAGTACTTTGCAGTCTCTAACAGGATTGGCCTGTATTTAGCTCCAATGATCTTCCCACCAACTATGAAGAATTTCCTAGTCCCTGAAGCATAATGCTTCTACCATCAAGCCTCACAGTGGATTTTTTTTGTATTCAGAGTGTTGTGCAGTGTTTTCTTTACTCTGCACATATTGAAGCTAAAAAAATAAAGGTTATTTGGTCCTATGAGCCAAATTTTTTTTTCATACCGTTGATTTGTCCCATACATGCAAATGGGAATTCTTATGGCTTGGTTTGAAAAATGTCTTTCATCTTGCCACTTTCCATCAAGGCCATATTTATGGAGTAAATGACTAAAGGTTTTTGCACACATTAATATTACGAGTGGAATTTCCACGCACCTAGCAACATCATGATAAACATCAATAACCAGATGATTTAGACTGGTTTCTGATGCTTGCAGTATGGCTGCAGATTAACCACAACCATTCTACAAAGTGTGAAGCTTCCCTAATAGTTTGTCCGGTGAACGGATTCTGTGATCCTTGTGTAGGTTGGCAATTTAGGTTGATGGCCATGTCTTGGTAGGTTATCAGTTGTGCCATTTGTGAGATGATTCAAGAATTCTAAGTGGGACCTATAAAAACTGTAAAAAAACATTTGAAAACTCCCCTTTCCCTAAAATGTACATTAGAATAAAAAAACAAAATCATGAACATGTTGCCCGATCTAAAGTATAGTTAATTAGTCTAAACAGTGAATGCCGTAACAAATAATAACATTCAAATGTCAATGTTGCTGCTTTTCTCGCCACTTCACCACCCATGAAAACTAGAATAAAAGTGATAAAAAGGTTACACCAATTTGGTATTAATTAAAGTATCAGCTTGTCCTGCAAAAAATTAAGCCTTACCCAGCTCTGTATAGCAATGTATAAAAAAGTTACAGAATCAGAAACCAGCAATATGGTGAAAAAAATTTACACAAAGTTGACATTTTTAACCCGTTCCTTACCTTTTCCATTTTCTGTTTTTTACTACCTTCTTTCGACAAGTCTCAACCTTCCACAGTATTTTATTTCTCTTATTCTTTTTTATTGATAGAGATATATGACAGCCTAATATATGTGGGTCAAATTGTACCTTTTAATGTTACAATATTATATTTTGTTCAATGTACAGGGAAGCTGGAAAATAACTACAAATGTGGTATAATTGCAAAAAAGACACTTGCACCATATTCCTACACACTTTATTTTTACATCTGTTCCTTTGCAGTTCAAACACCTCCCTTTTTTCATAGGGTCGGTACAATAAGGGAATACCACTTTATATACATATTATTATGTTTTAATACTAAAATATTTTGTTATCTTTTATAAAAAAATAATCTTAGTTTTACTATATTCTGATGTCAATAAATTTTTTGTAGTTCAGTCTACTGAGCTGTGTAAAGTGTCAACACTGGGAATAATTGTTTATAAATTTTAAAATATTGCTTCTACATTACAGTATGTCTCATACAGGCTGTAATATAGATATAGTTTAACAGGCTCCTAACTGTCATTACACAAATCACACCCTCTGACGAGGTCACAGGGTGCACTGACCAGGCTTTAAAGATGTAGCAGCCATGTCAAGGTGCTGCAGTCGGGTTTGACCGTCTTAACATGTTAGGTGCCACTAAATAATATTTACAATATCTAAAAATTAATGCTACCAAAGTGTACACCACCAATATACAGTGACAAGGTTCCTTCTACCAAAAGAGGAAATGAAAAACATCTGCAAAGGGTTCTTATGTTCTCTCCGTGTTTGCGTGGGTTTCCTCCAGGTCCTCCGGTTTCCTCCCACGCCCCAAAACATATTGGTAGGTTGATTAGATTGTAAGCCCCATGGGGACTGGGACTAATTTGGAAACCTCTGTATAGCACTACAGAATCTGTTGAAAATAAATAAGCAAAACTAGAAATGAGCAAAGTTTTGATTCAATTCAGAATCAAATCTATTCAGTCTGAGCTGATGTTGCTTTAATTTTCCTGGAAATTAGCAAGAACCCCTTATCCTCTAAAACACAGAATTTTAATAAACTTTTAGCATTTTTAATTTTCACTAAAAAATAATGTTGGAAACCATCAAGTGTCCATAGAAATAAACAGATATTATAACAGATGTATTTTTAGAGTTCTATTATAATGGTACAGACAAGATTCGCTAATCCGAAAATGTTCAGATTCGATTTGGTGCCTGAAATTTGTCAAATTCATACCAAATTGAGGAATAGATTTGCTCTACTCTATGCAAAACAAAGAAAAAGTAACAAAACTTACTACACAATAAATATCATTTTTCTTTAGGAGCTATTATTGTGGTGTTTGTTTATCTCACAAGTTTAGAAAACTATACAGAGGTTTTTTTATCCTGCAATAGAAACAAGAGTGAGAATGGACATTTATTTTAAATGAGACAAAATGATGCATTACTTAATCATTGCTAGGAGGCAGGCAGCAGCAAGCAAGATAATGTTTTCAAATAGCATTTAAATATACATAAAAGCCATAATTTGTCATTTTGTAGTTTAGCCAGCTGTATTCCAAGATAAATTAGTGGCATTTAATTTTAATGACAATTAGCAGATCCTGAAGTTTAGCGTTGTGCAATTTCTTTGTAAACAGAGAGAATGAAAAAGTAAAAATTATCCATATTGAAAACAACAATTACAATATGTGAACAAAAATAAGAATATATAAAGATTCCTTAAGGACAGGTTCTGTTCCACAAGACTGGAAAATAGAAAATGTGGTGCCGATACACAAAAAAGGATTAAAAAGCAATCCTGAAAACTACAGACTCGTGAGCTTAACTTCTGTGGTGGGAAAAATATTTGAGAGGTTAATTAAAGATTATAACCGAGAATAAGCACGGGTTTATGATAAAAAAAAAATTG
The DNA here is from genome assembly GCA_019512145.1 of Engystomops pustulosus. Taxonomy (NCBI): domain Eukaryota; kingdom Metazoa; phylum Chordata; class Amphibia; order Anura; family Leptodactylidae; genus Engystomops; species Engystomops pustulosus. Next base: position 86,002,547 of record CM033642.1, on the reverse strand, counting down.
TAGAAGTACCATGTTAGCCAGGAAAATCAAAATTCTGATATAAGTACTTTTGTGTGCTTAAGGGATGATACCTCTAATGGATAACCAGAAACATGATATTTGTTGTGAGCTTTCAGGGCACACAGGCCCCTTCTTCAGGCATGGATACAAATGAAGGACTGAGAGAAAAAAACTACAATTGAGGGATGTTACACTAAGATAATTAGTACATATGGTGAGACTCAATTAAGATAGAGCAACTGGAGTTTATGTTACACAAAGAAGGATGATGGGGGATGGGGTGGCCTAGGATGGCAGGGGTCTGGAGTGAGTCTCTTGTGGGGATTGAAGTGAGTTCATGTAGTGAGCCATAAACCCAGGTGCAATATTGAGGCCTTGTGTCAGTGACTGGAAGGTTATCATCAGCTTGAACTCCCAGGTTTTCCTTTCTCTGCTATCCTTAGGACCTTTAAATCCTTCTCGCTGTGGCCTGGTCTAGAAAAGTGCATCTTTTGTTGTTGCAGGGTTCCCCTCTGTGTTGGTGGTGAAAGGGTACTTCTTACAGCCTGTGAGTCCTCTTTATACACCCCCCGCACCTTTGCGCCGTATCTCAAGGGTCAAGGGGTTAATGTAGATGTATGCAAAGCTATGCACTTGGGCCATGGAAACCAAAAGTACAATTATGTTCTAAACAGTCAATTACTTGGTAAAACCCCAGCTGAAAAAGACTGGGGGGTATTGGTGGATTGTAAACTTAAGTTTAGTAACCAGAGACAAGCAGCTGTTAATAAAGTAAATAAAATAATGGGATGTATCAAGATAGGTATATACTCGAGTATAAGCCGACCTGAGTATAAGCCAAGACCCCTAATTTTACCACCAAAAACTGGGAAAACCTATTGACTCAAGTATAAGCAGAGGGTGGGAAATGCATTGGTCACAGCCTCCCAGTATATAGCCAGCCAGCCCCCAGTAGTTTACAGAAAGCCTGCTCCATGTAGTATACAGTTAGCCTTCCCCATGTACTATACAGCCAGCCTGCCCCATGTAGTATACAGCCCAGCCTGCCCCCAGTAGTATACAGCCTGCCCAGCCTGCCCCCAGTAGTATACAGCCAGCCCAGTTCTACCATAGTCATAGACAGGGATTCTTTACTGTAAGAGCAGTAGTATACAGCCAGCCCTGCCTGCCCCAGTAGTATACAGCCAGCCCAGCCTGCCCCAGTAGTATACAGCCAGCCCAGCCTGCCCCCAGTAGTATACAGCCAGACCAGCCGGCCCCTGTAGCATACATCCAGCCCAGCCTGCCCCCTGTAGTATACAGCCAGCTCAGCCTTCCTCTAATAGTATACAGCCAGCCCACCATTATAATAAAAAAATAAACTTATATACTCACCCTCCGGCGGCCCCGATATTCAGCGTGGCTCCCAAATGTCCCCGCGGCTCCCGCGATGTCCGATAAGCCGAGGTGAGGTTTTTCAGCACATTTTTTGTGCTAAAAAACTCGGCTTATACACGAGTATATACGGTAGATTCTCATGATACAAATCACTTGTCAGACCACACAGTTTTGGACACCAGTGTATAAAAAGGACATAGTATACTGGAATGGGTGTATAGGAGAGCAATCAAAATTATTAGGGGAATGGGGGGACTGAAATACATTGACAGTTTAGATAAAAGCAGGCTGAGGGGAGCTCTCATTAGAATGTACAAATACCGGGCAGTGCAAGGATCTCTCCAAGGATCTCTCCAAGAATTTTATTATATATAGGCCTGTGACCAGAGGAGAGGCAGTTCTACCATAGTCATAGACAGGGATTCTTTACTGTAAGAGCAGTGAGACTATGGAACACTCTGCCTTAGGAGGTTGTTATTGTACATGTTCAAGAGAGACCTGGATGCCTTTCTGGATAGCAAAAACATCACGGGTTATGGGGAAAAAATATGTGTTTAATTCTTAAAGGTTGGACTTAATGGACTTGCATCTTTTTCCAGCCTTAAATACTATTAGGGAGATTTATCAGTACTGTCTGAGGGAAAACTGTTCCAGTTGCCCATGGAAACCAATCAGAGCTTTCTGAAAATGTAAGCTGAACTCTGATTGGCCATTGCCATATGAAACTAGAACAGGTCTGCTCTCAGACACTTCTGAGAAATCTCCCCCTATGAATTTATGAGATTCTTGGTTAGTTTAAAATAACACAATGGCTAAAAGAAATCCTGGCCTTTTCCCACTGGGGAAAGACAGTTCAGTGACATGAAATTTTACATGCTTTATCTTACACTGAGAAGTGTCTAACAGTGACTTACTCCCAACCATGCATTTAGAACTAGCCAAATATGTATGTCGATTTAAAGTCAGGGGAAATAACAAATGAAAATGTTATGCTAGGATACCTTAACAAGGGTGTCCAGGTTTATTATCAATTTTATTTATGGCTGGGGGGGGGACTTTAATAATAATAAAAACCTTATACTCACCTCTCTCCCATTCTTAATCACTCATGGCGCTGCCTTTCACTTCTGAGTCTCTGTTTGTGCCTCAGGGCCAATAATGCCATTATGACCAATACATGTGCTAATGCTGTAGCAGGCACACAATAGTGGTCAGGATGATGCAGCCAGCCTCTCTATATAAACAGTGACTTGGCAGTGTCAGGCGAGTTAACTTGAGAGATGTGTATGATGTCTATTATTTAAAATATATTTTATATACCTGGATAACCTCTTTAAGTTATAACTGCTTTTTCGAGCATTTGAAGGCTACAAGGGAATATAATCTCATAAAGCTGTTTCATCATGAGATTAAAAAGATAAAGGGGGATATTTTTCAGGGCTTGTGTGCCATGACACTGGTGTAGAAACCCTGAAATAATCACAAATGGTAGCTTTTTGCTAGCACTTGCGATTATTTTCCACTTTCTGGTGCCTCCATACCAGGGGAGCGTGCCAGGGTTTGAAGGAGGGTGCATCTGGGGGGGATTGGGCCGGCGCTTGGCGTTCCTGCCCCCACGCTGGTGCACTAGCTGCAGCCAGTGACTTTTCTTACGTGGAAAAGCCTCTTGATTTATTCGGCTGTGCCCCGAGGATAAGTGCAGCTATCGGCACAACCACCGGCATATGATATATACCCCCAAAGTGTATATTTACACTAATCTACAAAATCTTTTCAGTAACCTCTGTTTAAAATCAGACCATCCATTTGACCAATGGGCTACATGCATGAAAATGTAAACAAATGTATGGGGTTTTGACAGACACCAATAGCTTTTTAAGTAGTTGATAACTTTACACATTTTGAGGTGCTTAATTTTGGCTACATGATGACAAGATACCTCCATGTGACACAGATCTTTGAGATAGTCAACATAATAATGAAATGATTAAGATTAAGAAATATATTTCCTACCTTTCCTCTAGTTATTTTAATACATAAGTATGGATTTTGGTAAGGACAACAGTATTTTATGATAAATGATAAAAAATGATATCTTATATTTATCTTTGTGTGACTACACAAGACAGCCTTTAAGCATATCTTTGTATGTCAAAATAGAGTTTTCAATTAGGTTACAGAGAAATCAACTAGATTTAAGCCATGTTAATATTTAAAAACATTGGAATAGAATACAGTTTCCTAAAAGATAATGATAAATCATGTATATCTGAAACAATTATAATAAAATTGGTTTAGAGGCAAAAGATTACTGTGTGATAAAAAAAATAGTCATTTAATCTGCTTTCTTTGTTGTTGACAGGAATACCAAATAGATATATTTTTTGCTCAAACGTGGACTGACAATCGTCTCAGGTTTAATAGCACCATGAAGATTTTAACGCTCAACAGCAATATGGTTGGATTAATATGGGTTCCAGATACTATCTTTCGGAACTCTAAAACGGCAGAAGCTCATTGGATTACAACACCAAACCAGCTTCTACGAATATGGAATGATGGGAAAATTTTGTACACACTTAGGTATGTGGCCATAATCAATTTCTATTGTATTTATTTTAACTCTTATTGTTCACTTATATTGTTCAAATATGAGTGGTTTGCCTTTCTGTTTTCTTTCTCTTTGTAGAAAAGAAAAAATATGTTTTCTGATGTGCTGTAGATGTAGATAAATTTGACTTTTTTGTCAAATCATAATTGATTTTAATAGTAGTTTTTGTTTAGCATATGGACCTGAGCCCTGTTAAATTAGAAAGAATTTATAGTTGCTATAATTAATATTAACTAGCAAATTTAATCAAATATTACACTGAAATGTTAAAGATTGCAGAATTTTGGGATGCTCATTTTCACCTACTAGGGATATACAGCAGAGAACTAAAAAGACGTGTGATTTTTATACTTTGTTAAGTAGAAAGGCCTCAGGATATTGTGTATAAGGATGAGACTGGAAACAGTTATTTTGAAAAATGAAATGGCAGAGAGTGGACAGAAGTGGACAGAATGTTCTGAATAACTGATACCTGTGTATGGAACAAAATCCTGTTATAAGATTTGGTTAGTTAGGTAGACTGTATTGTTTATTTTGCAAAAATAAATGATTGGAAATAGATAAAACAATGTGCAAACCAAGAACATAATGAGTAGAATGTCAATAGATGTGTATACATGAAAGAGTTTAAAGCAAAACTGTGGAAATTAGGGACAGCACTTAGTATAATGAGAATGCTTGAGAAGCAGAACAAGTAGTTGAAAATGTATCTTAAATGTCAGGAAAATTAATAAAGGAAATTACAGAAAAAATAACAGGCATGAAATGTTATCTACTATACAATAGTATACAGGTGTATTTATTTACCATATACAGCAATCATTTAGTTGCTAAACACATTCATATATACATATTTTAAAGGAACACTTTTTCTGGATACATGATTCCACCATTAAACTTTTAACAGGGAAACCTAAAAATTCACTAAATAATTAATTTTCTTCTATTTTAAAAAGAGCAAAGTAACATTTTGTTTTTATGTAATTTTTTTTTTGCCTTCGATGTGCAAAAAACACTCCATACTACCCTATGTTACAGTCAGGGCCGGATTTAGGTTGGCGGGGCGCAAAATCTAGTGGGGTCCCCCATTGAATGTGGCCCAGACAAGGAACAGAAATCGGTATACACAGGCCCCCAGCAATAGCTATATGCGGTTCCACAGCAATCACTATATACATCTCCCCCCAGCAATCACTATATACAGCTCCACCAGCAATCACTATATACAGCTCCCCCCAGCAATCACTATATACATCTCCCCCCAGCAATCACTATATACATCTCCCCCCAGCAATCACTATATACAGCTCCCCCAGCAATCACTATATACGTCTCCCCCCAGCAATCACTATATACGTCTCCCCCCAGCAATCACTATATACGTCTCCCCCAGCAATCACTATATACGTCTCCCCCCAGCAATCATTATATACAGCTCCACCAGCAATCACTATATACAGCCCCCAGCAATCACTATATACAGCCCCCAGCAATCACTATATACTGCTCCACCAGCAACCCTGTATACAGCTCCCCAGCATCACTAATACAGCTCCCCCAGCAATCACTACATAGTCAGCTCCCCCAGCAATCACTATATCACAGTCCGCCCCAGCAATCACTATGTACAGCTCCCCCAGCAATCACTATATACAGCTCCCAGCGATCACTGTATACAGCTCCCCCAGCAACCACTATATACAGCTCCCCCAATCAATAAATACAGCTCCCTGTAACTACTGTATACAGCCCCCCAGCAATCACTATATACAACCCCCTAACAATAACTAAATACAGCTCCCAGTAATCACTATATGGACCTCTAGTATTAACTACATACAGTCCCCCTATAACAACTGTATGCAGACCCCTATAATAACTAGAAAAAACCCCTATAATAACTAACTATACACAGTCCCCTATTAGAACTACATACCATCCATACCAACTATATGCACCCCACAATAATAACTATATACAGTTCCCCTATTATAACTATAAACACCCCATAATAACTATATGCACCCCCTATATTAACTAACTATATGCACCCCTACAATAACTATATACCCCTCATAATAACCATATACAGTTCCCCTATTATAACTATATACTCTTCATAATAACTATATGCACTGCCTATTTTAACTAACTATATACACCCTTACAATAACTATATACTCACCCACAATAACCATATGCACCCCCTATAATAACTGTATACAGTTCCACTATATTAAACTATCTACAGTTCCCCATTTTAACTATATACACAACACCTATATAACTAACTATATCCCCCCCAATAATAACTATGTGCAGTTTAAGGTAAAATAATAAAATTATACTTCACCTACCTCCGTTCCCCCTATGCGCGCCGTCCTCATCTTCTTTCGTCCGGTTATCCTCGGATGTGTCCCAAGATGCCGGCGCCCCGCTGGTGTGTGACTGGCCCATGTCCCTCATAGTTACAACCCGGTCAATGTGGACCCAAATACACAGTGGGCGAATCGGGCGGTCATGCGACTGCTCGAATCGCCCACATTTGGTGGGGGGCCTTTAAGAGCAGAAGTGGTGGGGGCCCCGGGGTCGCGCCCCGCGTGCCCCCCCCTATGATCCAGCCTTGGTTACAGTGCCATATGCGTAAAACTAGAAAAGGCATTTTAAAAATGTCTTTTTAGAAGAACAAACTGTGCTTTTAGTGAGTCTGCTGAAGATGAGAGTCTACCTAGGGCTGCATGCACATGAACATTGGGCCCGATGAACAATTAGGGGACTTTTTAAAGCCTTGTTTCAGATATGTTTTTGTTATCAAAATGTTGAATGGACGATTTTTGTCTCAACACTTTTGGAGTAAAGAACTTTTTAAAATTCCCCACACTGAACCATCCAGATAACCTTATTAACATAGTAGTGGCTAACAAGTCAGTATTAAACAAGCTGCTCCAAAGTGATTGGCCTAATATGCCTTAAAACAAGGATGATTTGTACCAGCAGTTCCAGGGTTTATAATTTGAATAAAAAACAATGTCAGCCAACAAGCTAGTGAGATATATCTTCAACTCTGAATCAACTTCAATTCTGAATTGTTATTTTTCAAAATAAGGCCTCATGCACACTAAAGTGTGCATTTCACAGTCCTCAAGCCTTGGGCTAGGAATAAGATCTCTTTCAGCTTGTAGGACTTTTCTCACTTCTATAGAACCAAACAACACCTCCATTATATGACCTCAAGGTATATCATAATACCTGATTCTAGAATTCCCCTAATTTTGGGCATTATTAAATAGCATGTAAGTAATCTGCTCCCCCATTAAACAATTGCTGCAGACCACACTGTGCCTTAATTTTATCACCACCTTTTTATTGGTGATTTTATTGGCCAGAAGCATGACGTAATAGTACTGCATTTTGTGGGATTAATAAGGGGTTAATAAGTTAACTTTGTAGTTTTTATTTCCAAACTAGGTTGTAAGATAGGTTGTGATGATTATTGGAAATCTGTAAAAAACACTTTATAAAAGTGTTTTTGTATTTCCCTTTTCCTAGTTTAGATCCACATATACAACATACAAGTAATGGGAAATATATTGCTTTTATGTTAGTAGAAATCTGGGACAAGAGCCTTGATTGTAAGCTGCCAGTCTCAGTGTGCATTGAAAAGTACCAGGCTGATACCCCAGCTTATGTTACATTGACTCCACCCAGGCCTATCCCTCCCAGATAATCCCTCTTTATCCCATTGGTCAGGGAGAGGGGAACCTGCTCTGGATTGAAACTGTATGGTAGGGAGAGCCAACCTCAACTTGCAGCTGTGCAAGCATTCTAGGTATGCATGATGCTTTCTGGTATAATGAAAGCTCTTACTAGTCAGTGCATGAGACGCTAGTTACAGTGTGAATATGCAAGGATAGGGGTCAGATGGCTCAGAGCTAAAAGATACTAATCAAGCAATGTAAAGGTAAGTATCATATATTCCAATAAAAGTTGTCACCTGCATAAATATTGCAGGATATACACCTTAAAAAAAATAGTATAAAAAACTCTGACCGGAGCTCCCAATGATTCCAATACGGCTGTTGTTCAAAATTCCTTCAAAGATCTTCAATTATAATCTAGGAAAGTTTTGCAACAAGATGTAGGTCACTATTCAGAACTTCCTTAAGGTGCAGTTTTCTCCTTAAACTCACTCAACAGTGTGGTAGCAAAAACTAAAAGAGAAAGTAGGCACCAAATCGCATAGTACGTTCTTAAAACCTTGGATTTTATTCTTAAAAGTTATACTCACAAGAGTATGTTTAAAATGCGCATAAAACAGTATACAAAACGGGACACCAGCTCCACTCGCTCGCCCGACCCTGGGTTTTGCCGTTCTCAGCTTCTTCCGGGGCCCCGGAAGGTAAGCTCCCACGAGGATCCAAAAATCCTTTTACCCCCCCGGCTCCATTTCCCCCCTTTCCCCCGGGATTGATTCTCACCTCCCTAGCGAAGCCTACCCCCCAGTAGGCATACTATATGTCGGCACGCTGTATGTATTGTATGGTATATGGCGGCACGCTGTATGTATTATATGGTGTATGGCGGCACGCTGTATATATTATATAGTATATGGTGGCACGCTGTATGTATTATATGGTATATGGTGGCACTCTGTATGCATTATATGGTTTATGGTGTCATGCTGTATATATTATATGGTTTATGGTGTCATGCTGTATATATTATATACTATACGGCGGCACGCTGTATGTATTATATGGTATATGGTGTCATGCTGTATGTATTATATACTATATAGTGGCACACTGTATGTATTGTATGATATATGGCGGCATGCTGTATGTATTATATGGTATATGGTGGCACGCTGTATGTATTATATGGTGTATGGCAGCACCCTGTATGTATTATATGGTATATGGTGGCACGCTATATGTATTACATGGTGGCACACTGTACGTATTTTATGATATATGGCAGCACACTGTATGTATTATATGGTATATGGGGGCACACTGTGTGTATTGTATGGTATATGGTGGCACGCTGTGTGTATTATATGGTATATGGTAGCACGCTGTGTGTATTATATGGTATATGGCGGCACACTGTATGTATTGAATGGTACATGGCGGCAAGCTGTATGTATTGAATGGTACATGGCGGCAAGCTGTATGTATTATATGGTATATGGAGGAACGCTGTATATATTATATAGTATATGGTGGCACGCTGGGAAGCTCTATGTATTTTGCATTGCTTTATTTTCCATTATGATTAAACCAATATGATTGGGTCTGGTCCTGACACTCCTTTATATATTACATATATGGAGTGGGGAGGGGGGCGTCTTTTTATAGCTCGTCTCAGGCAGCAGAAAGGCTAGGTCTGTCTGTATTAAGGGGTCATCTGTAAGTTGGGTTCCTTAACCACATGTGTGTATGGTTGTGTAGTGTAATAATTTTATTTTTAATTTTCACTTTTTGCCCCCAAAAACCTTACAATAAAATATATACGTTACAAATAAACATTGACCATAGAAATGTGCAGAAATAGTATACCTACTAATAATTTCATAGCCTTAAGTGTAAGTTTACTGAATACATAGTCCTCTGAACTCTGAAGTATCCAGGGATACAGTTCACAGGGAGATAATGACCCTCTACCATTGCCAGTGTACTATTGTTTTTGAGATAAATGCCAAGCATGGGAAAAAAAATCAGTCTATAAGAGCAAAAGGGATAGCATTATACATTTAGTACAATTATTTGCTTTAATAAGTTGACTTTGTAGTTTTATTTTATGATAGGTGATTGTTCAGATTTCCTATAATCACAAACTGTATAAAAGGTTTTTGCATCTAATTATCTATCTATACACTGCTTAACATATAAAGGGAACACTGACATCCCACATCTTGGATCTCAATGAATAAAATATTCCAGTTGCAATTCTCTATTCATTACATAATGGAATGTGCTTTAAACAATATTACATAGACTGCTTAATAAAAATCTAAATTAATATTCCATGGAGGTTTGGAATGAATCACAGTTGAAAATTTAGCGAAATATATTAAGTGCCCCCAAATGAAAGGATATGTACAGGTAAAGCATAGTTTTTATGCAACTATAATTGGATATAAATAATTTCACTAATAGTTATTTATAAAAGATTTAGCTAGTTTTTCCATCTGTAGATGTTTTTTTTCTCACTCACTGTGGGCTGCTTTGCATATTCTATTTGGAAAAGATTATATTTGTTGGACATAATGTATTATGTGGAAATTATATGCAGACAATGTTGAACGGGTTATTATGTACAGGGATAAATAAATGAGTGTGTTGATTGAACGCAAAATTATAGTTAAAGTCATTCCCTGATCCTGGCTACAATTCTTTCTATTACCTATTTTATTTTTGATTATTTTGCACGTTTCACTTATAGATATGATTAATAGCAATTTAAGATAATGGGGCACTTACCCGGCCCCCCGGATTTCACGAAAGTGCATTGTCCGACGATAATGCACTGTGCTGCGATTCACAAAAAGGTGCATGTGTCGCCTCCCCACTCAGGTCCGCCGGAGTTCATCTTCTTCTTCCTGGTGTAATGTCTTGCGACGCAATTTAAAAGTCAAATTCCGCGCTCAGTCCGCAATCAGTTGGATCGCCTGACGGCACGCCCCCGATTTCTGTTGCATGGAAGCCAGCGCAGCTGCGCCACAATCCAATTGCGTGCGACACAATCCCAGTGCAAACTCCTGTTAAAATACCTGTCAAAGCTGCGCAAATCACGAAAACCGTGAACAGTCCGATGAAAGTGTGATCTGCGCCCCACTGTCATTGCTATGCATATATATTGACATTATATATATAAAAAAAAAAAAAATTAAGAAGTCTTGAGAGTCTGTGTTGTATTTAGTCACTGGACAGAAGTACAAAAAGAGGAGGGTAGTGTACTCCCTACCTTGACCACCAAGGTCAACAAAGAACATAGAAAGTACAAAATGGTGGATGACCTATATTAAAACTTAACTTTTAATGAATCTATTATAATGAAAAAATATAAAATATGGGGTGAACTCCAATTAGGAGCGCTAAAGGCGCCAACAAGCAAGAAGAATTACTTAGATGCTCCTTACGTAGGCATGATGTACAAAATCTTCCCTTCCCCTAACGTTATAACAAATTCCCATATGGGTGGTCACATACCTGTGAACCATGAGATGTATGGGTATCTGCTATATACGCTGCTGAAGTGTGTGGTCTTCAAATTTGGATAATAAGGTATTGACCTCAGACTGAGCCCATAACATACAAAGTAGCAGAATGTAGAATAAGTGGGAAAGGGAAGGAGAAAACGAATATGTGTCTAAAAAGGACAAAATATAGGGGAGCACTCTTAGTTTTGTTGAGTGCGGGGTATCCTATAAAACCCTAAAGGGGAAAGAGGGGAATGGAGTACCCTGTTCCACCCTAATGGCCTCATCATGGGGCTACAGCCCCTTTAAGGCAACCAGCTTAGGGCAACCACATTACATTGCATACATTATGCTACATTAGGGTACATGTGGGGCAAAACAGTGGTGTTGTGAAACCGTCATATCTTGTAGTAAGTTTTTTGCAGAATGGGCACTGCCCCGAGTTTCGCTTCCACCAGGTACCGGCACTTAGCTGCCTGGTGCTGGCTACTGCTGAACCCTGGTTCATCCTGACTAGCAGTAGGGTACTGAATGCAATCACTTATATTTCAGGTGCTCCAATGACGCTGTGTGGTGCTCTTGGCTGCCAGGATTTGGTTCCGGCACTCTGTTGTACTCAGCCCTGTGCCGTGGAGCCCTGTTGCCAATGATCCACTTGGTGCTGATGAAGGGGATGCCACAGGGAAGGTGAGGGTCTACAAAGAGGCTGAAGGTCATACACACATTACCTGCAAAGGCTATGCCACAGGGTCCGCAAGGACCAAAGGGGATGCTGGTGGGCCACGTGGGACTCTTGAGGGTGCCTAGCCCTTGGGTCTAGTCTCCTCAGCTCCTGGAAGCCGCTGCAATACAGAGATGAGGCTGCTGCAGGGGCTGGTGGTCGACGACACTGGCATGGGGCGATGGGGTGTAGGTCCTGGTTCCATGCAGAAGGCAGCGTTATGGGCTGAGTCAGGTGGCCGCGTGGGCCTCCGTTCAGGCGGCACTGTGGGCCTCTGGCCAGGTGGCAGTGCAGGCCTCAGATCATTTTGTTGCTATTTAACATTTCCAGTAAAGATTATTGATTTTTTTTTTGTGTGTCATTTAGATTGTTATTAAAGAATTTATGTTTTTATTTTGTCACTTTATGACTTTATTGCTAATTTATTAAAATAAACCTAAACAAACTGTTATTATAAACTTCTGATATCATCAATTAACTATATACCCCTTGATGAACATAGATACCCTTTTATAATTATCATTAAGAGGCTGTTTTCCTCTGTCGCTGGGTCTGTTATTGCCCAACATAGAGCTAGACTATCATTATAGATGTTCTAGTAATGGATTATGGATGTTACAGTAAAATAACAATGGAACACTTTTTGTTAGACAACATCATTACTCATTACATAATTATTTTCCACTTTTGGGTTTCAATTTTTTAATCACTCCTATGTGACAAATTATATTTTCTACCAGCATCATTATTTTTATTTCCCATGCAATTTCCTGTGAAGCTGCAAAACAATTTCCAAAGGTGGTACTATTGACAAAAAAAAATGGAGCTTTGCCATTTTCTTTGTTTTAAAGCATTCACTTTTATTATTTGTACTTTCACATAGATATTTAATTTATATAGTTATAATTTAATGTTTTAATATCTTTTGAAAAAAGGAAAGGCAGAAGAGAGCTGTATTAGGTGTCACAAGATCCTGACATTTTCATTGATACCATATGTGAGCTAATCTTTTCGTTGAAATTTTTCTATGTAGTAAAATGTAAAAGGCAATCATTCGGTGTTTGTTTTAACCGTCTGAAATTTTTTTTTTTTTTTAAAAATGCACATTTTTAAAGCATGTTATAGATTTCATTATTTTAATTATGTAGGGAAATGGGGGTCATTTATTTTTTCTATCTTTTTAGTATTCCCCATGGGATATATTACAGTGTATTGTGTATATATACTTTTTTTTTTAAGTCATTGGTATTGTACAGTATAAACATCCATTGCTTAAATGCCTAAATGCTTCAGACTAAACTGATCACCAACTAGTAGCGACTGCTCCCTACTCTCTCAAATCTCATGGAATCAGTAAGGATGCGTAATATTAAGAGGAGTAAATTATGTCTTAATATAATATGTTGCTTTTCATTAGCAATGAGTGAGCAGGGCAAAATTCAGGTTTGATTGTTCATACAAATACAGAGAAAAAGTCTTAGTTTGGGACCTGGACTTTGTAACAAACTTTGACTTAAATACATACCCCTTTGAAAGTCAATGAATTTTAACACCCCCAAATGTCTGTAAAATGGGTGATAGTAAGGGCTAGAAGGCTAAAAAGGGGGGAATAAAAGAAAAGTTACTCTGCACAGTAAGTTGCCACTGTCCTTGGTGAGGTGAGATGCTCTGAGAGTTAACCTGCTGAAAGGAAACCTCCTCCTCCTCTTCCTCCAATAAAGATAGAGTTTCCAGAGTTCAAGGATTTCAAGGCTGTCACTTAAAATGTGTATACACCATCAGTCATATTATATGCTGGACCCTCCTTTATGTTTTGTAGGGTACCCTCCCCTTTACTATGCACATCATCCTTCCTGATTATTATACATAGTTTTCTCCCTTATTTTTTATAAAAGTGTCCTCATTTTTAATACTTATGGCTTCTTCATTATGATTAAATGTGGAGTCTTCCTTCATGTTTTTATGTCTTATTACTGTATACAAGAGCCCTAGAGGGTGCTAGAAGGGGAAACAAGATAGCACTATAATTGCAGACTCCTCTGTAAATAATGTACATTCCGAAATCTTATAAAGGTATACCATCACCTATTATAGTTGTGCAATTGGCACCACGTGGAGAAAGTATGAGAAAGTAATGTGGGGTCAACTGCCAATGGGGGTTCTGGTTCAAACTTTCAGTTGAAAGCCGCCCGTGTAAAAGAAATATGATTCTCAGGATTCTCCTGAGTGTGTTTTCCCGTTGATTTGGAGTGGACTCCAAGGTAAAGTTCAGGTTATTTTATTAGTACATAAAAAATATAAAACAATAACAATTCTGCAATACATATTCAAGTCTGCAACAGGCTCGTTGCAACTGAAGAAGAGTCTCAAGTTGGACTTGAAAGAATCTTTTATATATAATAATAAAAGAACCTGAAATGTGCCTGAAGTCTAGCTCGAATCACAGGAAAACAAAACACTCAACCTGAGATTACAACTTAATTACTTAAACTTTCTGGTCCCAAAGAGCAGCAGTCAACATGGAGCCATGTTGCTGCCTTCCACTTCTGTGTGCCCAGGGATACAGAAAACAAATGCCATCCCATGCGTGTCTACGACATGGCCTTTTTTATCTGGGTTAATTTAGTAGCAAAGGTCCTGATGCAGGAAGGGCTTTGGCTCACATTCTGCCCTCACCCTGGATGTGTGGACATCACTCTTGCTTCCAGTTGCACTATTCTCTTTTCTCCTCTCCTGGCTTTTCATCCAGTCAGAGAAAGCTACAGGAAAATGACATCTGCCATGTCTGACCCACTCATCTGTTTGTGTGAAAGAACACACCACGGCCGAGAAACTGGGCCTTGGATCCAGGTACAGACAGATGAGTGGTTGCTGCATTGAACCTCAAGCCAGGCAAGGTGGGGTGAGACAATGGTTTGAACATGGCAAACCACACAGAATACCGCTTAAAGGGCCGTTGTATTAAAATTTTGGCATTACACACCTGCTGCTGCTCGCCTAAAGCACTGCGGAGGAAACTTTTGGCCTGCCCACCCACGCCTTATATGTGATATATCAACTTAGTGGAATTCCACTGCATATGGTAGAAGGCAGCAGAGGCAATTGTGGAATTAACGCTGCAGAAATCGCAGGTGAGTCAAAGTGGGTCAGAGGGTCAATGGTGGCACAGGAGGAAGACTAGAAGGAACAGGTGTCAGGCCAATCCACAATGGTTTGTGGGCCTACAATGTGCAGCCAGGGGACACTTTTATTGGAGGAAGAGGAGGAGGAGGTTTCCTTTCAGCAGGGTAAACCTCTCGAGCAATTGGCTCTGTTTCTGGCCGCCAAAAAGCAAAACGGCGGGAGCTGCCATTTTCTCGAGCGGGCGAAGTATTCGTCCGGTAACGAGCAGTTTCGAGTACCCTAATGCTCGACCGAGCATCAAGCTCGAGGTTTGATTGTTCATACACAATACAGAGAAAAAGTCTTAGTTTGGGACCCTGGACTTTGTAACACACTTTGACTAAATACATACCCCTTTGAAAGTCAATGAATTTTAAACCCACCACCCAATGTCTGTAAAATGGGTGATGTAAGGCTAAAGGCTAAAAAGGGGGAATAAAAGAAAAGTTACTCTGCACAGTAAGTTGCCACTGTCCTTGGTGAGGTGAGATGCTCTGAGAGTTAACCTGCTGAAAGGAAACCTCCTCCTCCTCTTCCTCCAATAAAAGTGTCCCCTGGCTGCACATTGTAGGCCACAAACCATGTGTGGATTGGCCTGACACCTGTTCCTTCTAGTCTTCCTCCTGTGCCACCATTAGACCCTCTGACCCACTTTGACTCACCTGCGAGTTCTGCAGCTGTAATTCCACAATTGCCTGCTGCTGCCTTCTACCATATGCAAAGTGGAATTCCACTAAGTTGATATATCACATATAAGGCTGTGGGTGGGCAGGCCAAAGTTCCTCCGCAGTGCATTTAGGCGAGCAGCAGCAGGGTGTGAATGCCAAAAATTTTAATACAACAGGCACTTTAAGCGGTAGGTCTGTGTGGTTTGCCATGTTCAAACCATTGTCTCACCCCACCTTGCCTGGCTTGAGGTTCAATGGCAGCAACCACTCATCTGTCTGTACCTGGATCCAAGGCCACAGTTTCTCGGCAGTGTGTGGTCTTTCACACAAACAGATGAGTGGGTCAGAGCATGGCAGATGTCATTTTCCTGTAGCTTTCTCTGACTGGATGAAGAAGCAGGAGAGGAGAAAAGAGAATAGGATGCAACTGGAAGCAAGGAGTGATGTCCAACAATCCAGGGTGAGGGCAGAATGTGAGCCAAAGCCCTTCCTGCATCAGGACCAGTTGCTACTACATTAACCCAGATAAAAAAGTCCATGTCGTAGACATGCTATGGGATGGCATTTGTTTTCTGTATCCCTGGGCACACAGCAAAGTAGAAGGCAGCAACATGGCTACATGTTGACTGCTGCTCCTTGGGACCAGAAAGTTAAGTAATTAAGAGTTGTGAATCTCAGGTTGAGTGTTGTTTTCCTGTGATTCAGAGCTAGACTTCAAGGCACAGTTCAGGTTCTTTTTATTATTATATAAAAGATTCTTTCAAGTCCACATTGGACTCTTCTTCAGTTGCAACGAGCCTGTTGCAGACTTGAATCATGTATTGCAGAATTGTTATTGTTTTATGATTTTTTATGTAATAATAAAAATAACCTGAACTTTACCTTGGAGTCCAGCTCCAAATCACGGGAAAACAACACTCAGGAGAATCCTGAGAATCATATTTCTTTTACACGGAGCGGCTTTCAAACGTGAAAGTTGAACCAGGAACCCCCATTGGCAGTTGACCCCACATTACTTTCTCATACTTTCTCCACGAGTGGTGCCAATTGCACAACTATAATAGGTGATGGTATACCTTTATAAGATTTCGGAATGTACATTATTTACAGAGGAGTCTGCAAATTATAGTGCTATCTTGTTTCCCCTTCTAGCACCCTCTAGGGCTCTGTATACAGTAATAAGACATATAAAACAATGAAGGAAGACTCCACATTTAATCATAATGAAGAAGGCCATAAGTAGTAAAAATGAGGACACTTTATATAAAAAATAAGGGAGAAAACTATGTATAATAATCAGGAAGGATGATGTGCATAGTAATAGGGGAGGGTACCCTACAAAACAATAAAGGAGGGTCCAGCATATAATAATGACTGATGGTGTATACACTTTTAAGTGACAGCCTTGAAATCCTTGAACTCTGGAAACTCTATCTCAAGCTCTATCAAGGGACAATAAAGGGAGAGGAGACAATGAGGAGAATTGCCATTTCTAGCATTTTGCCTTGGCTTTTATTATTGCATGTCAGGGAATATTACAATGAGGCATGTAAGTTGAGAGAACTACAATTCCCAGTTTTTTGTTGCCTCCCAGCAGTTACAGTTTACTGCCGCCCTGCTAGCATTTGTCTTGTTTTGTGATTGTTCATTTTCAGTCTCCATCTGTATTATATACTGGTCAACTCTGCTAACTTTTACTATTGATGGGATCTTCTTCTGCATGACGATGTCGGAAACTACCATATCTGCTTGATAAAAATTTACAAAAATGTCAGATATAGTGGTGCTGTAAGATACCCCCCACTCCTCTGCGTTATAAAACTGAATGCTGTCCATAAACTAACAGCCGGACAGGGCATGTCTGAATCGATGAGGCTAGAGCTTAGAAAGGGAAACAACTTAGGCCTCTTGCACACTAGCGTTGCGTTTCACGTGCGGGTGCAATGCGTGAAAAACTGACGTTTTTGCTGCGTTTTTGTTCCATTTTTCCTAAAGAGTAATTTGCGTTTTTGTTGCGTTTTCGGCGCATTTTTGACGCACGATTCAATGGGAGACTCGAGCATATTTCAAAGGGACCATGGTTTGGGATTAAAATGTGTTATTTAATTGAAAAATAATGTCTTCTTATAATTTGCAAACATCTGCGATCTATTCTTCACTGTTCCGCGCGTATATTATCTCCCGACAATTTAGCAGATGTGAAGAACAGTGAAGAATAGAATAAAATCATTGTACACAGTGAACACAGTGACCACAGGATCATTTAAGATAAAAACACAGTGCAGAACACAGTGCAGAATAGATTACAGATGTTCGGCACATCTGCTTACTTGTCGGGAGATACGCGCGGAGCGGTGCGAACAAAATAGCATGTGAAGAACAATATATATGTGTGTAAAGAACACATTGCAGATGTTTCCATACATCTGCAATGTCTTCTTCACACATATATATTGTTCTTCACATGCTATTTTGTTCGCGCAGTTCCGCGCGTATCTCCCGACAAGTAAGCATGTGCCGAACATCTGTAATCTATTCTGCACTGTGTTCTGCACTGTGTTTTTATCTTAAATGATCCTGTGGTCACTGTGTTCAATGTGTTCACTGGTTTTATTCTATTCTTCACTGTTCTTCACTGTGTTTTATAATTAAATGATCGTTCGCGAGCAGGGGAAATAATGTTATTCTGGTCACCTAGCACCCTTACGTTAAAAACGCATTGCACTCGCATGCACTTGCAATGATTGCGAGTGCAATGCGTTCTTGATGCATCTCCATAGACTTGAATGGTGCGTGAAAATTGCGCGTGACTCGCAAAAATAGAGCATGCTGCGATTTTGACGCGCGTGCAAACGAACGCAAGCACGCGCGTTGAAAACCACGCAAATGGAGAAAGACCCATTGAATACAATGGGACAGAGTGCAATGCGAGTTCTGAGCGTCAAATGCACGCGCAGAACTCGCGCGTGAAAAACGCCAGTGTAGAAGGGGCCTTAAAGCTTCTAGGTACCAGGACAAAATCTTTGCTAGGTCCCCAAGATATACTGTATAATTTACAATTTTCTTCCCATATGGAAGGATTTATTTTGAGTCTCATATGACAGCTGTGCCCAGGTGTGACTGTCACTCTCTGCACCTCCTGAGATAGAAAATGCATCTACTAAGCCTTGAAATACACTTTTTTTTAAAGACTGTTTTATCACTAGCTAGTCTATTATAGACCAATTGACCAAATTTGGAAGTACAATGGATTGTATTACTTAGTCACTTACTGTAGCAAAAAGGGTTTCATTGTCTTAGAACATGGGCCCCTGGGAGGTTCATCTGATGGACAAAGCCTACCTAAAAGTTTTTCCAAATGCAATGTTTGCTTTAAAACAAGTATTTAATTTTATGCCTATGCAATAACCACAGGTAAGACTGTAACTTTAGCATAACAAAGTTTCTAATACAATGATATTCACTCGCTATATTAAGAATTTATTTTGTTCTGTGCAGTGCTATATTACTTTGTTACTGTTAAAAGTGGTTCTTCATTGTCACATCAAATTTGAAAACCTTTTATCTTACTACAGCTGCAACAAATATATTATTTAGCTATGGAGCTGGCTGTAGAACTCATTGGAAACAAATTTTGTATTAAATGGTGAAATATTTCACATTCAGCATTTTGACTATGACAAATCCAATTCACATTGGGACTTGTTAGTGAAGTTGGATGATCGGTACAGAGCCCAATTAATGGTGTAGTATTTTCACAAAACTACTAAATTTATTCTATTAAATTTCTATCTGTTAAAATAACATGAAGTAAACAAGTCCCACTGGCATTCTGCTACTTGCTGGATGACAAACATATGATACAGCCCCTTCTTTTACAGCATAAATTTATGATTTTATTGTAACTACTGTATTTTAAAACCACATGTGCGATTGTATAAATTCAGTGACTGATATTGATAACAGTGTGGCTTGTATAAAGTATGTAAAAGTCCTTAATGTACTTTCATGTAGCAGATTTTTTTTTCCCTTTATAACCACTTTGATATCAGAATTTTTAGTAGTAATGAGTGGATTGCTCAAAATTTGGTTCGGCCAACCCCAAATTTTAAAACCCTGTTTGGTGACATCATAATGGAGAAAGCCAGCACCAATCGCTAAGCTAATGGAGGGGCATAGCTTGAACAAAATCCACATCTGATCAAGAACTTCTAATTAAGTTTGGGACAAGATGAGGATGACCACAAAGTTTGGTAAGAACGAGTACGCTCATCACCAATTTTGAATATTAATTTCTCATGTTTTTCACATAAATCACCAGGTAAGAGTTAAAGAGAGTTAAACTATGTTAATTATTCAATTGGTAGAGTAATACATAATCTCTTTCTAGGCTCACCATCAACGCTGAATGTCAACTACAACTGCACAACTTCCCCATGGATGAACATTCATGCCCACTCATATTTTCAAGCTGTAAGTATGCAATCATTGATAGTACATATTATACAATTATGATCATAGTAGATGTTATCCATTATATGCCCAAAGCAATATTGAGCCTACAGCGTTTCTTGCAAAGCCTTCCTGAGGTTTATTGCACATAATATATGTAGATCTTTAGTGGTATGACCTGTTGACTTCTTTACTTGAAAAAAATGTTATTAATTATTAAATTGTTGTAATAGATATAAACTTTAATTATGGAGTAAAATATAATATATTGCAGTGATATATACAGTATATCTATATATCTGTCTATGTACACATATACAGATAGTTAGATTATATTGTATAAACAGCTATAACCATTTATCTCAAATTCAGGAAATACTTGACCCAATTCTTATATATATATATTTTCAATAAAGAATATTAATGAGTTCCCTGAGCTGATGTGCTGGATTTGTTCCTGCTACATTGCACTTTCCTTTGGCTGTCCGTGCACTGCTTGCAACTCCAGCCGAGGAACAGTGAGCTGGGGATTTGGATGTTTTGGATCCACATTTTTTGGGAAACTAATGTCCCATGTGAGCCATGGCTGTGGATAATAGGAGGAAATACCTAAAGTTAGAATAAAACTATGCATGGAACATAATAAGAAGTAGTAAAGCTATCCATTTAATGGAACCTTACAGATAGATAAATAGACAGATGATTATTACATTAATAAATCAAATTAATTAAAATAAAAAATATGTGAAGAAATTAAATGGAGGTTGGATGAAGTGATAAGATGAGTTACATTAAGCCAAAATCAGTAAATCTATCACAATAATAAAGAGAAAAATGATAATTTAAACAGTATTATAGAAAATTAGAAAGCTGCAGATTGATCAGGGGTGACTCTAAAAGCGAAGAAAATTACAATAATGGTATGATAACAAGAGATACTTTGTTTGCGGTAACCATTGGTAACGGTCATATTGTAGTTCTTCATTTGGTCACTCAAGCTGTTTGTGGTAAAACCTATGCACTTAAATCTAGCAGGGGGTATAAAGATTGGCCCAGTGAGATATTAAGCACAGCTGTAACAGCGGCACCTGTTCAGACTTTAGTGCCATCTTTTCTGTGTAAGGTACGGCTTAAGGTGAACTGTTAAATGTAATTTTGTTTCATTTTGTCCTTGTTAGTCTGAGCACTGGCACTGGCTTACTCCTTTCTTAGCAGCTTTAATTGGTTTCCGCCACACCCATCTCTCTCTGTGAACTCTCCTCTGGTTTGCTATCAGTTGATCCATTGTGATGTTTATAATGTCTCCCCACTCTCATTGCTGTTTTGTCTGATGGCAGATAACTAATCTAAACAACTTTTGCACAGTGATTCTCATAAAATGTTTGCTTGGTAAAAGTTCTTTGTATTCTATAGTATTGTACTTTTGTCTTCTAGTGACCTTTTGCCTGTTTCTCTGAGGATTTATTTGCTTTTTGATTTTGTACTGCATTGTTCTCTTGGTTTTAACCAGTATTTGGTGACTATCTTCCTTGTCCTGTCTTTGTCTCCCCATTTGCACTTTGTACAGGAAGGGATCATTGACGAGTTGTCTCCTACCGCTTAGGGTAGATTAGTGCAATAAGGTAGGGTCAGCTGAGAAGGGGGTTTAGTATCAAGGCACACTGCTCTTGTCAGTTATTGCAGGCCATTCCCTTACCGTACATTACAATAGGGCCTTCAATGTTACACAAGAAACTTTACTTTCTACCAAAATTATCTGTGAGAAAATAAATGGTTTGGGCTCATTTCATCATCACTTTACAACAGAACAATAAAGGACATACACTATTTGACATTCTCAACAAACATTGACCAATTCTGCATTTCCAAACAAGCAACAAATCAAAGATTACATGCCAAAGTCCACAAAACCTCAAAAATATCCTGATTCTGGTAGATTGAGTAAATATCACTTGCACCCTATTTGTTGAACTATTCAGCACGTTTAAATGCAGGTCCAAGTCCAAGTATAGTGTTGCATGAACAAAAGAATGTATAAAAGCCTTGGGGCTTAGAAAACAAAAAGAAACTTATACTCACCTCCACTGGCGCTTTTGTTTTTCTGTAGCACTGTCCATCACTGCCGTCCTTTGTTTGCTTACAGAGGTTGACGCTCCCCATTTATTCTAAGCCTCCAGCATTCACACAGGACTAAACTGTGAATAGCAGCTGACAGGTTTTATAGTTGATTGATAATATGCTGGTATTGGCTTTCCTCATTTATGCAGTTAGTTAAACCATACTGGTCAATACCTAGTGAAGTTTTCTCTGATCAATCTTGACCTGTGTAGAAATCATGTATAAATAATTTGTGTGACAGTAGAATTCCTTGAGTTTATGTGAGCATCAGAGATATGCCCTATAAGTCATATCCAACTAAGGTGAGAATATTTTATCCAAACTTGTATCAATGCTATGTCTGCTTTTCCTTCCGATAATGGAGAAGGTGACAGTGCAATCATTTTACATAAAAACTGGTTGTTGAAAGACAGTACAGTAAGACAGGGTTACCAAACTAGTATATGATCCCAGTTTTATAACTGCAATTGAATATTGGGGCTCATTTACTAAGGGTCGCGGAGCACACTTTCGTTGGACTGTGCACTGTTTTCGGGGATTGCATGGCTTGGAAATGTATTTAGCAAGCGACTGAACCAGGATTTTGGTGTACGTGATCGATTTTTGGTGCAGCTGCTCTGGCTTCCATGCAACACAAATTGGGGGGCGTGCCATCGGACGATCTGACTGATTCGGACTGAACGCAGGATTTAACATTTCAATTGTGTCGCAAGCCAATGCACTTACATGCACCACGAAAAAGATGGTGAGCTCTGTCGGACCTGAGCGGGGAAGTGACACATGCAGGATATCGGGCACACAATCTTGTGAATCGCACACAAAGTGAATTATCATCGGACAATGCACTTTCAGTGAACTCCAGGGTTCAGGTAAGTAAATGAGCCCCGTAATATTTACCACATTTTGATACATGGAACAAAATCAGCTGGGAACAAACTATCTGGTTTTTAAACTATTTGGAGTAAAACATTTAATAAGTTTCCATCAATCAGACCTTTGGAATTCACTTAACCTCAATTTCACCACCTTTGTGGTGATAATGATTCAATATTTACATGGACGGGTCAGTTGTCAGGCATCTTTACTCACACTTATGTAAGTGGACCTATAAAAGAAATGTGGCTAGTGGGATAATAAATGAACTAAAAAAAGTAAAGTTTTTAAATATAAAATGTGTGTGACAATTCCATTTTGAGTAGTTTCTTACTGGAACCAAAGTTGGATAGTGTTGTATGGTGATTCAATATTAATTAGAAATAAATAAATAGCAAAGTATTAGGTGTCACAATAGACACCGCAAAACAAATTTGATAAACAAACTATAGTAAACTTTATTTCAGTATTTAGCTAAATATCATAATACAAGGTGGATCAACTAACCCAAACAATCATACCCTCCACCCTGGGTATGTTTATACATACACTCACCGGCCACTTTATTAGGTACACCATGCTAGTAACGGGTTGGACCCCCTTTTGCCTTCAGAACTGCCTCAATTCTTCGTGGCATAGATTCAACAAGGTGCTGGAAGCATTCCTCAGAGATTTTGGTCCATATTGACATGATGGCATCACACAGTTGCCGCAGATTTGTCGGCTGCACATCCATGATGTGAATCTCCCGTTCCACCACATCCCAAAGATGCTCTATTGGATTGAGATCTGGTGACTGTGGAGGCCATTTGAGTACAGTGACCTCATTGTCATGTTCAAGAAACCAGTCTGAGATGATTCCAGCTTTATGACATGGCGCATTATCCTGCTGAAAGTAGCCATCAGATGTTGGGTACATTGTGGTCATAAAGGGATGGACATGGTCAGCAACAATACTCAGGTAGGCTGTGGCGTTGCAACGATGCTCAATTGGTACCAAGGGGCCCAAAGAGTGCCAAGAAAATATTCCCCACACCATGACACCACCACCACCGTTGATACAAGGCAGGATGGATCCATGCTTTCATGTTGTTGACGACAAGTTCCGACCCTACCATCCAAATGTTGCAGCAGAAATCGAGACTCATCAGACCAGGCAACGTTTTTCCAATCTTCAACTGTCCCATTTCGATGAGCTTGTGCAAATTGTAGCCTCAGTTTCCTGTTCTTAGCTGAAAGGAGTGGCACCCGGTGTGGTCTTCTGCTGCTGTAGCCCATCTGCCTCAAAGTTCAACGTACTGTGCGTTCAGAGATGCTCTTCTGCCTACCTTGGTTGTAACGGGTGGTGATTTGAGTCACTGTTGCCTTTCTATCAGCTCGAACCAGTCTGCCCATTCTCCTCTGACCTCTGGCATCAACAAGGCATTTCCGCCCACAGAACTGCCGCTCACTGGATTTTTCTTTTTCGGACCATTCTCTGTAAAACCCCAGAGATGGTTGTGCGTGAAAATCCCAGTAGATCAGCAGTTTCGAAATACTCAGACCAGCCCTTCTGGCACAACAACCATGCCACGTTCAAAGGCACTCAAATCACTTTTTTTCCCCATACTGATGCTCGGTTTGAACTGCAGGAGATTGTCTTGACCATGTACATGCCTAAATACACTGAGTTGCTGCCATGGTGATGGCTGATTAGAAATTAAGTGTTAACGAGCAGTTGGACAGGTGTACCTAATAAAGTGGCCGGTGAGTGTATATGTGCATACATAAAATAATTTATGGCAGATCATACATATACTCTTTATGTGGCTGTAAGCATATGAAATACATGAACATTAGGATTCTACACAGCAGAGAACACAAATAGGAGACAAAAACGTAAAAATAATAATTACATCCATACATACGTAATGACCAGGTGGGGTACTTAAAGGGGTTAAGCACTGTTGTGTTGTATCCTGATGTTCATGTATTTGATTTGGTAACAGCCACAGATGAAGCAAGATCAATAGTTTGTGAGTTATGGCCACATACAGTATGGAGTAGTTGAGTGATACGTGATTTTTTTTTTTTTAGTATGCACTTTAAACATACCAAGGTTTGAGGATATGATTGTGATTTTAAGCTTTATATATTGAAATAAAGTTTACTTCTCTTTATTTTGTTTGTGGTTCAATTTGGATTTGCTGTGTATGTATTGACATTGATTATTCCTGTAATAAAAGTTTAATTTGTCCAGGTGGAATCATGGAATTGTAAATAATTTCTAAGAGTCAGTAAGAAAAGAAATATTTCAAAATAGGCTCTATAAATCCAATCCTTAACAAAATAGTAACGTTTTAATTGTGACTAATGTCAAGGATTTGTAAATATATTTGAATATTGTGTCCCTGGTAGGAGAGAAGTTAATGTCTAGATACATTGTCATTTATGAGGTTATTCACATTAAAATAAATTGTTCTTACTAACCAATGAATGAGTGTGAATAAACCTCATATGTGATTTCTAGAAAGGCTACATTGATACTGTTACTTTTATAAAGTGAATAAAGTAAATATAGTAAATAATAAGCACTGTTTAACCCCTTAGTGACAGATTTTTCCGTTTGTCACTAAGGGGCCTTAGGTTACACTGTTAGCCTAAACAAAGTTCTGCACGGGCCCCCTGTGCAGGGAAGAGCACAGCCAGGACCCTGCTCTAACAGTCCGGATCCGAACCTGTTAGATCCCGGGGTCAATTTAGTGACCAGGATATCTATGTAGCTGTAGAGGGAGGGGCACCCCATATCTCCTCCCGGCACCCCACAATGCAATTGCGGGGATGTCGTCTTCTCAGCCGTGCAGCCGGGACCTAATGATGGTCCTCGGTCTGCCATCAGCATGTGCCTACATGATCACTAGTTCATATGCTAGCATTGTAAAAACAAAACAAGTGCAAAAAGAGACTAAAAAATAAAAAATAAAATTCATTAGAATGTCCCAAAAGCCCCTAACACATATAAAACAATAAATGATATAAAAAAGTGGAAAAAAGTGTCCCAAAATACCAAATCTCTAAAAAAATAAAAGCAATTATTCTTGTCACTAGCAAGTACAATTTGTTATGCAGAAAAGGTTTGTGGTACCTGAGGCCACATTCACATGTGGTATTTTGGTTGTGTTTGGAAATGCAATCCAAAGGCTCCACTTCTTATCATATATTTTGCTAACATTGTGGCTTATTTACTAAGGGTCAATTTCCGTCAGACTGCTCATGGTTTTCTCGATTTGTGCCTCTGTGACAGTGATGCATGGGACAGAAATGGGGGGGGGGGGGCGTTGGACCATTTGACTGATTCGGACTGACGTGGGATTTAATATTTAAATTGTGATGCATCCAATGCACTTACATACACTGGGAAGAAGATGGTGAACTCCTGTGGACCTGAGTGGGTAAGCGTCACATGCAGGATATCAGGCGCACAGTCTTTGTGAATCGCAGCAGAGTGCATTGGAGTCAGACAAAGCACTTTAGGGGATCTCCAGCGGCCAGGTACGTAAATGTCCCCCGATGTGTTTATACACGTTAACTTGAATGCAAAGGAAAAGCAATGTTACCTGAACATGTGATCACAGGTGGAGCCTTTGGATTGAGTTTCAAAACGCAACCAAAATAACATGTCTGAACGTGGCTTCAGGGTCTCTACAAAGACATCATGGCACCTGACAACTATTCTGCCCTACATAAGCTCAATGGTGCTCCCTCCCTTCCCTCCCGTGCTTCGCTATGTGCCCTGACAGTGGGTTATATCCACATGTGGGGGTCCTCTTACTCGGAAAAAAACTGCACAATGTATTCTTAGATGCATTTTGTACTTTTATTCAGTTAATGTAGGTAAATTTTGCCGCAAAATGAAAGAATAAATGATAAATATTGTTGAATTCCAAATCAAACCTTCATTTTGTTTGAATTACAGAAAATACATAAAGGGTTAACAAGCTTCCTACCTCCTGTTTTGAAAGGTTTGAGGGGTGAGGTTAATAGAACGGGGTGATATGTGGTGGGTTTCTATTAACAGAACTTCCAAAACCCCTATAGAAATGGTCCCTAAAATAATTGATTCTAAACTTTTCTTAAACATTTTAGAGAATGCTGTTCAATTTGTGATCTTTCTAGTATCATAATAAAACAAAAGGACACTTATAAAATGATGTCTAGACAAAGCTGAGATATGGTAAATGTTAGTATCTAGAGATGAGCGAACACATTAGCGTACTCGAAACTGCTCGTTGCTCGGACGAGTATTTCGCCAGCTTGAGAAAATGGCATCTCCCGTCGTTTTGATTTTTGGCGGCCAGAAACAAGGCCAATCACAAGCCAGGAGACTCTGCACTCCACCCAGCATGACGTGGTACATTTACACGTCGATAGCAGTGGTTGGCTGGCCTGATCAGGTGACCCTGGAATAGACTAGCCCCTGCCCGCGCTGCTCGCATCATTCTCTGTCTGGATGCAGTAAGGGAGAGAGCTGCTGCTGCTGCAGGGATAGCGTTAGGGTGTTATATTAGCTTACTGTTAGGCAGGAGTGAGTCTACAAGAACCCAACAGCCCTTGATAGGGCTACAATAGTGTTATATTTAATTTTTTTTTTTTTTTTTGCTTGTGGCTGGGCTTGCTGGCACAAAAACCAGTTGTGTGCTGTCAGTATAGGTTAGAAACTAGCTATACAAGAATCCAACAGGCCTTCTTAGGGCTACAATAGCGTTATATATTTTATTTTTGGTTGATTTGCTTGTGGCTGGGCTTGCTGGCGCTAGTAGTGCAGCTAGTACCATATTGTGAGGAATTTGCAGGGAGACTTGCGACCGTTGTGTTTAGCTCTTAGTGACACACATATCCAAATCAAACACCGAAGTGAGACAATTTATTCCTGCCCCCTCCCAGGAAAATTTGGCATTTGAACCGGCGTACTCTGAGGAACTGTTTTCTGGACCCTTCCCAGAGTCACAAACCACTTGTCCGGTTGCCTCTGCTCTTTTCCGATGCCCAGGTTTTCCATCGGTCGCAGTCTGTGGGTGATGATGACATTATTGACGTAGTGGAAGAAGTGTGTAAAGAGGTGTCGGACGATGAGGAGACACGGTTGTCAGACAAAGGTGAAGTTGTTGTCAGGGCAGGAAGTCCGAGGGGGGAGCAGACTGGGGGATCGGAGGATGATGAGGTGACAGACCCAAGCTGGGTTGATAGGCCAGGTGAACACAGTGCTTCTGAGACGGAGGCGAGTCCTATACCAGAACAGGTTGGAAGAGGCAGTGGTGGGGCCAGACGGAGAGGCAGGGCCAGAGCTGGTGCATCATCGCCAAATGCTTCACGTAGTCAAGCTCCCGTGGCCAGGGCTAGATTTTCAGAAGTTGGAGGTTCTTTAAAGAAACACCGGATGACCGATGGACTGTGGTTGGCAACCTGTGCCAAACCAGGATCAGCAGGGGTTCTACCACTACTAACTTAACTACCACCAATATGCGCAGGCATATGAATGCTAAACACCCCACTCAATGGCAACAAGCCCGTTCAACTCCGGCCGGGCACACCACTGCTCCTTCCCCTGTGTCTTCTGCTAGTCAGCCCCCTGCCCAGGACCCCGGCCCAAACACCTCACGTGCGAAAACCCCATCTTCTCCTCCACGATCCTCCACAGCATCCACCAGCGTTCAGGTCTCCATACCCCAGATGCTGGAGCGCAAAAGGAAGTATAGTGCAACCCACCCACACGCCCAAGCCCTCAACGTCCACATCTCCAGAATACTTAGCCTGGAGATGATGCCCTATAGGCTGGTAGAGACCGAGGCCTTTCGCAACTTCATGGCGGCGGCCACCCCTCGGTATTCGGTCCCCAGCCGCCACTACTTTTCCCGATGTGCCTTCCCAGCCCTTCACCAGCACGTGTCAGACAACATCATCCGTGCCCTGACCAACGCCGTTTCTGACAAGGTCAACCTGACCACGGACACGTGGACGAGTGCTACCAGGCAGGGCCACTATATATCGCTGACGGCACATTGGGTTAACTTGGAGGAGGCTGGGACCGAGTCTGACCCTGTGGCTGGTCATATACTGCCGACGCCGAGGAATGCGGGGCCTACCTTGGTCCAGTCTCTTAGGCCTACTATGCCTCCTCCTCCCACCCCTCCTCCAACTCCTCCTCCGAATTACCATCCGTGGGCATGGCGCCATCAGTCGCTAGCTCTAGGCACAGCAGCCGTGCCGTCGCTAAGCGACAGCAGGCGGTGCTCAAACTGCTGAGCCTAGGCGATAAAAGGCACACCGACCAAGAGCTATTACAGGGCATCACGGCACAGACTGATCTGTGGCTGGCACCGCTGAACCTGAAGCCAGGCATGGTTGTGTGTGACAACGGCCGTAACCTGGTGGCGGCTCTGCAACTCGGCAGACTGACACATGTGCCATGCCTGGCCCATGTGTTAAATCTCATAGTTCAGCGTTTCCTCAAGACATACCCCAATCTGTCTGATTTGCTCACGAAGGTGCGCCGCATCTGTGCGCATTTCAGGAAGTCCAGCACAGATGCTGCCACTCTCAGGGCAGCGCAGCGCCGCCTCCAATGCCGCTCACCGACTGTTGTGCGACGTGCCCACGAGGTGGAATTCAACACTGACCATGTTATCCAGAGTTTACCAGCAGCGCAGAGCGATTGTAGACTGCCAGATGTCAACTTCCACCAGAACTGGTAGTCAGGTCAGTCAGCTTCCTCAAGTCTACAATGAGGAGTGGACGTGGATGTCTGATATCTGTCAGGTGCTGAGTAACTTTGAGGAGTCAACACAGATGGTCAGTGGCGATGCCGCCATCATCAGCCTCACCATCCCGCTGCTTGGCCTGTTGAAAAACTCTCTGGTCAGCATGAAGTCGGAAGCTTTGCGCTCGTCACAAGAGACGGGGGAAGAATATTCCCTTGTTGATAGCCAAAGCACCCTGAGGTCTGTTTCTCAGCGCATATCGGAGGAGGTGGAGGTGGAGGAGGATGAGGAGGAAGAGGAGGAGAATGTTGGCGAGACACAAGAGGGGACCATTGTTGAGTCCTTCACTGTTCAGCGTGTATGGGCAGAAGAAGAGGAGTTGGAGGAGTTGGAGGAGGAGGAAATGGACAGTCAGGCCAGTGAGGGGAGTGAATTCTTACGCGTTGGTACTCTGGCGCATATGGCAGATTTCATGCTAGGCTGCCTATCCCGTGACCCTCGCGTTCAAAGAATTTATTCCAGCACCGATTACTGGGTGTTCACTCTCCTGGACCCACGGTACAAGCAAAATCTTTCCACTCTCATCCCTGCAGAGGAAAGGAGTGTGAGAATGCATGAATACCAGCAGGCCCTGGTGCACAAGCTGAAACAGTATTTCCCTTCTGACAGCGCTAGCGGCAGAGTGCGTAGTTCTGCGGGACAAGTAGCGAGGGAGAGTAGGCGAGCAGGCAGCTTGTCCAGCACTGGCAGGGGTACGCTTTACAAGGCCTTTGCCAGTTTTATGTCACCACAGCAAGACACTGTCACCTGTCCCCAGTCTCGGCAGAGTAGGGCTGATCTTTACAGAAAGATGGTGAGGGAGTACGTAGCTGACCATACCATCGTCCTAAATGATCACACAGCTCCCTACAACTACTGGGTTTCAAAGCTGGACATGTGGCACGAACTGGCGCTGTACGCCTTGGAGGTTCTTGCCCTGCCCTGCCGCTAGCGTGTTGTCCGAGCGGGTTTTCAGTGCAGCTGGTGGCATCATCACCGATAAGCGTACACGCCTGTCGACTGACATCGCTGACAGGCTGACGCTTATCAAGATGAATAAAGCCTGGATTTCTCAGAATTTCCATTCTCCACCAGGTGAAGGAAGCTCAACCTGAATAATTTATGCACTCCTCCTCCTCATTTTCCTCCTTCTCCTCCTCTTTGTACACTAAAGCAGAGGAAACTGGCTATTTTTTGACAGGGCCCACTGGCTCTAGCTAGAGTACTCTATGCATTTAATTTTTCTGGAGGGCCACCAACCCGGTCCTCTGTTTTAAACAATTTTTGGGAGTGCCACATACAGGCACTCAATCTATTTCATTTTTCTGGAGGGCCACCTACCTGCTCCTCTGGTTTGAAAACTTTTTTGGACTGCCACATACAGGCACTATCCAAATTAAATTGTCTCCATAGCAGCCTCCACTCGTTGTCTCCATTGCTACCTCCACACGTCATCTCCATAGCTGCCTCCAAAAGTCGTCCATATAGCTGCCTCCATACATCGTCCCCTTATCAAACGAGCTGTGTCAGGCAGAAATTTAGGTTGTTTTCATGGCTTCCACATCAAAGTTGTTTACTTTGTCGCCACCCTGCTGTGTTATCCACAAAATATGCTGGCAAACTTTTATGATTTACCGATATTATTTCAGCGCTTCTTGCGCATCTGTTGACATTCCCCTCACCCGCCATAACCCAAACTTATAAGAACGCTACTACACTTGATCTTATACAAAAGGCACTTAGAGGTGCTGTTTGGGGAGGAGCAGAAAGACAGGGGCATGGACAGGCGAAAGCTCGCCTGGCAGCGGAGCGCCAGCTCCATCCCAAGATCCAACTAACATAGTTTTAACTGCAGCACCTTTAATCTACTACTACTTCACTGCCTCCATACATCGTCCCCTTATCAAAC
Source organism: Engystomops pustulosus (assembly GCA_019512145.1). Taxonomy (NCBI): domain Eukaryota; kingdom Metazoa; phylum Chordata; class Amphibia; order Anura; family Leptodactylidae; genus Engystomops; species Engystomops pustulosus. Next base: position 85,970,676 of record CM033642.1, on the reverse strand, counting down.
GAGCTGTGTCAGGCAGAATTTTCGGGTGTTTCACCAGATACATAGTGAAACTCGACCCATCTGTCGCCGCCATGCTGGAGACCTGCAGTTGCAATCATAGCAGCGCAATATGGATGCCCCATACTGTCGCTCTTAATCATGGAACCATTTCCGAAAAACAATTAAAAATAGAACCACTATGCTATTCCATTATTCCTAGGTGAAATATTCAAACGACCCCGCCTGCTTTGAAAATTATAATTTTTTCAAAGTAAACGCTTCTGGCCCCCAGGCCCATTTTGGGTGGGGAGGAGCCGAGAGACAGGGGCTTGGACAGGCGAAAGCTCACCTGACAGCGGAGCGCCAGCTCCATCCCAAGATTAGGCAGCCTCAGAGGCATCCATGCATGCTGCCCCTGCTGTTTCCTGTCCATTTCGCCTCCACGATCCTCCACAGCGTCCACCAATGTCTCCATGCGCAACTTTCAACTCTCTATACCCCAGACGCTGGAGCACGAGAGGATATGCAGCACATCATCCCCTTATCAAACGAGCTGTGTCAGGCAGAATTTTCGGGTGTTTCACCAGATACATAGTGGAACTCGATTTTTTGTGCTGTAGTCTCTTCAGGAGGAAAGGGGACTTTTTGGATAAATGTCAAGACTCAGGGGAACCAGGATACGCATCACTGGATGTGAGGAGAAAATATAAAGAAGAAATAAAAGATACTGACCCAGTATGAGGCATCCCCTGACTGGTTCCCATAGGTTGTGATCACACATGTAGCAGCTCTATTTATGTTATATTAGAAAGCACTATGTGAGTTCGAATAGTTACTGAGGTGACGTGGAATAGATACTATTACACAACCATGATATCATCAGAATATCTCAAACTAACACATCTCTATTATTAAAATATGCTATTTAACTGTTACATATGTACAAATGGGCAATGATAATGTGAAGTATTGCTGTATAATTTATGAACATGCTTTTATTTTTATATGCTTGCTAAATGCTGAAACTAAGAGGACGCTCAAATGTGGATGAATATTGATAACAGTGTGATAACATACTACCCACTCCAGGGAAAACAGAGCCTTTGTTTCTGCGATGCCCATGGGATAATTTACAAACCAATGGACTATGGACATTACTTCTTTATCTTTAACTAACCAAGCCCAGGTCCTGCCCCACTACAAGTTTCTGTATAATCCTTTGTGATGCAAATAAAGCATCTCACATCTGCCTAGCATTCATGGTATCACTTCACAGAGATTGAGATATTATACCATACTTTGTCTTGGTGTGATTTCTTTGAGCTCACTTTGTGAATTTTATTAGTCAGTAGAGAACCTGAGGTTGTGTGAACAGGGGCAGAACTTGAAAATAATATTATAGGCCTTTGTACACCTGCTACAAGGTTGGTGGTGTGAAAAATTTCACTTGCGCTGTGGTGCCACTTCCTTTCCACTTGCTTGTGATGATGGATTAGAAAACCCTGTGTAGTTTCATGGAGGGACCTTTGTAGAATGAGCTAAGTCTATAATAAACCACATACATCTGAATTCATTATTTATAACTAGAGATGAGTGAATTTGTTGAAATTCGATTCCACCTGATTAGCCGAATTTTTGAAAAAATTTGATTCGACACGAATCAAATCATGACGAATCATGTTAAAAAACAGGTTTTCCCTGGTTGCACAGAGCCTGTTGGGTGTTGTTGAATTTTGTGCCATGCTCAAATATGCATAGGGGTGTGATTTGGTCTTCAAACAATGCTGTGTTTTAGTATGACACGCACATGACAGCCGCCGCTCTTAGAATTGCTTCACTCTTCACTTCCATGTGCACTTACAGGGACCAACTTCACCAAATAAGCGAAGCGGGAACGCAGCTTGACAAGGTAACGTCTGTGCCATCTCATTTCACAGATCATTTTGCCCTTCGTTTCATCTGTCAGTGTCCGCTTTCAATGGGTCCATAAGTCAAAAACAAACAGGAGTTGATCCAAAACAGAGATGACCAGTAAATATTTGCATGTCCTCTGTGTTCTGTATCCACTCCTGCTTTCGACTATCAATTCTGAAGCATTTCATTCCTTCTGACAGATGAAATGAAGGGGTAAAACAAACATAGTGGCAGTTTCATAGAGTGGCGGAGGGTGAAAACAGCATTATGGAAATTACAGGGTGTTCCAGGGAGACAGCGGTCAATTGGCAGCAGAATGAGTAGGCTGCAGAGTGGCACAATGACAAATTATGGAGGTGGTAGCAACTTCGTAGGCCACAGTGTGGCACAATGATAGAGTGTGGAGGTGGCAGCAGTAGCAGCAGGAGGTCAGAGAGTGGCACAATGACAAATTCTGGAGGTGGCAGCAACATGGTAGGCCACAGTGTGGCACGATGACGAATTTTGAAATAAATTTGAAGTTGAAATGTTTAATTTAAATTTGAAGATTAGAGACGCCACATGCATCATTCATTACAATTTTCCTGAAAAGTGGTGGCTACCTCCACATAGTGTCAGCGGGAGCTCCCAGGAAGCCTAGCTTAGATCATGGAAGTGGTCCCCGGCCACACTTGGTGGTTAGTCCCGGTTAGGTACATGGCCCGGTAAATCGCCCAGTGGGTTGCCTTGGATCCCTACGACCAGCTATGCCATGAGAGTCTTCTTTGGAGCATTACTGGTGGTGACTGGCAAAGCCATCCTCCTCTAGCTGGGCTCATGGAAGTGGGCCCCGGCCGTGAGGTCCAGGGAGCTCTTGGAGTGGAAAGTAGAAAAGAACCGGGAAGGGGGATTATCCGCTCTAACCGCTGCCGAAAAGGGTTCCACGAGCCTGGTGTGATTTTTGCAAAGTACCGGTGGCACAATGACAAATTCTGGTGGTGGCAGCAGCAGCAGCACATGAGGTCAGAGAGTGGCACAATGAAAAATTCTGCAGGTGGCAGCAGCAGAGGACTCCGTGCCACCCTCTTGTCAGGACACGAAATCAGCAACTTGTCTGGAAACACAAGAGAGGTGTGGAAAGGGACATCATCCCTTGATTTCAGTCTTACCGTCCATGGCGGCACCCCCCCATGGTCAATGGGTGCATTACTCACCAGTGATTTAATATTCAGAGGAGGGCTTAATTTTTGGGGGTGTGGTCTCCCCCGGTGGGCGTAGTTTTAGCGTGTCCGAAGGTCTGGGGGTGGAGCTGAGACTGGAGATTTCCACGTGTGGAAGTGTGATCGGTGGATGGCAGAATGTGATGCAGGCCAGGCTGCGCCTCTGGCAGCATGCTCCGACCGCTCAAGAGAGTGATAGAGTGTGTGTACACGTCAGTCAGTCAGTCAGTCACTCCCATCCATTCAGGCAGGCAGTGCAGTAGAGAGCAAGGCACAGGCATTCATGCAGTGATGTACAGCAGTCATGCAGAACATAGAGTCCCATGACCGGGTCGAGTCGCTGGTGCAAGCCGGGCTGAGACGTCGTGGAAGAGAGCTTTGCCCCGGTAACGGAACGTAGAACTTTCACGTGTGGAACTTTGACCAGAGGATGCCAGAAAGTGTAGCCTGCGAAGGTGCATCTCTGCTGGCATGCTCCGATCGCTTGCCCCGGGGATGGGCTATGTAGGATGAGGGCCTGGAGATTTTCTAGAGTGTTAGCCTTGCCCCGTGCATGGACATGGCGCTGGAAGCGGATGCTTCCAGGGTGGCCGGGAGAAACATGGTCGTCCCTGCCGGATGAGCAGCACCATTTAAATTTGAATTTGAAGATTAGAAACACCACATGCATCTTTCATTACGATTTCCCTGAAAATGTTATGTCTTTGTCAAAAAACAACTACAAAGGTGTTAGCAAAAGCAGCATGAGGTCGGAGAGTGGAACAATGACAAATTGTGGAAGTGGCAGAAGCAGCAGGAGGTCAGAGAGTGGCACAATGACAAATTCTTTAGGTGGCAGCAACATGGTAGGCCACAGTGTGGCACAATGACAGAATATGGAGGGGGTAGCAGCATGAGGTCAAAGAGTGGCACAATGACAAATTCTGGAGGTGGCAGAAGCAGCGTGAGGTAAGAGAGTGGCACAATGACAAATTCTGGAGGTGGCAGAAGCAGCGTGAGGTAAGAGAGTGGCACAATGACAAAGTGTGGAGGTAGCAGCAGCAGCATGAGGTCAGAGAGTGGCACGATGACAAATTATTTAGGTGGTAGCAACATGGTAGGCCACAGTGTGGCACAATGACATAGTGTGGAGGTGGCAGCAGTAGGAGGTCACAGAGTAGCACAATGACAAATTCTGGAGGTGGCAGCAACATGGTAGGCCACAGTGTGGCACAATGACATAGTGTGGAGGTGACAGCAGTAGGAGGCCACAGTGTGGCACAATGACAAAGTTTGAAATGAATTTGAAGTTTGAAAACTTTAATTTAAATTTGAATTTGAAGATTAGAGGCGCCACATGCATCATTCATTACAATTTCCCTGAAAATATGATGTCTTTGCCATAATAGAACTGAAATTTGGGGTATACAGCTCCCCCAAAATGGACACCCTGGACTTGGAGCAGAAATCACTCCAGCAACTATGTGGATTTTACACCAATTTCTTGGTAACTTCAGCAACAAAAAGGAACTGCTATTTGAGGTATACAGATCCCCCAAAATGCACACCCTGGGATTGGAGCAGAAATTGCTACAGCACAGTACAGTAATAGCAGCTAGACGCTACAGGCAGCACATGCAGTGTGAAGTGCCGAGATTATAGGGCTGTGTGACATCACATAAGCCTGCCGGTCGCTGATAGGCTTACAGGTCTGCACATGTGATCGAGGGTGTTCCTTTCTCCTTCCCAGAGTTCTCTGACCCATGTAGCACATTGGGGCAAATTTACTTACCTGGTCCTGTTGTGATCCCCGATTCGGACGGTCCGCCGAAAATGAAGTCCAGCGCGATTCACAAAGGTCGGCCGGAGTTCACCTTCTTCTTCCTGGAGCTTGTAAGTGCGTGTCTTGCAACACAATTCTAAATGTTTAATTCCGTGCGTAGTCCAAATTTGTCGGGTTGTCCGAAGGCCCGCCCCCGCCCCCACGTGCAATACGGCGGCGATGCTCCAAAATCCGATCACGTGCGACACAATCCCCAGCGAGATGCATTGCAAAATGGAAATCGGCGGGAAACCAGACGAAAATACGCTCCGCGGACCCTTGTGCCCATTTTGGTAATGAAGGAAAAAAAAACTTTGTTCACACAAATCACCGTAAACTTCGGATTCGTGACGAATCGAATTTTCCCTGAAATTCGAACCGAATTCCACTTCGTTCGAATCGATTCACCGATCTCTATTTATAATTAGTAAACCCTTATATTTGTCACAAATATTCCAAAATTGATATGACTAGAATATATGGATAGTGTTACCCAATACTCAGCGGCTGCATGGACACAACTTCACCTGAATGTATAACACTGTGTAACTTTCTGACTTTTACTCTCTGCCAAAAGTTAGTCAAAAGCAATTGTCAGCTCTAACTCCAGCAAAGTTCTGCTCCCCGGTGTTATAGTCTCCTGAGGGGCTGCACTTGGCGCAGTTACAGAAAGAAAGTAACAAAATTCTATTCTTGTCTTTGTTACAACTGATATAAAATAAGGAAATGTGCACCATGGAAGTTACCAGAAAACACGGGACACATGGCAGAAGAGGTAAGTCACCGATCATTGTCCCTACACAACCAGCTCCCACTTTTAGCCTCTCTCTTGTATATCATTTAGTTATAGTTGAAGTCACCGCTAGATATAACAGACTGGATGATAATATTATAAATTTTGCCGCTATATACTTTATATAAAAGACTTTTCATCCTATTTAGTTCGGCTTAGAATTTTTCTGTTCCGGATTTCCTGGTTTTAAATTGTAATTTGTGGATTGGGTTTATCTTCACACGTGATCCGCTTACTGTCACCTCGAATGTTATACTCATATACAGGCGGTCCCCTACTTAAGAACACCCGACTTACAGACAACCTCTAGTTACAAACAGACCTCTGGATGTTGGTAATTTACTGTACTTTATCCTTAGGCTACAATAAACCACTATAACAGTTATCACTGGTGCCTGTAATGAAGCTTTATTGTTATTCCTGGTTCTGATGACAATCCAATATTTTTAAAATCCAATTGTCACAGAGAGAAAAAATAATTTGGCTGCGGTTACAATTATAAAATATACAGTTTCAACTTCCATACAAATTCAATTTAAGAACAAACCTGCAGAACCCATCCACTGTCAGATTACTGACTAGTGACATACATTGTTTCCATATACTTGTAACTTACAACTTAGCTCTCACGTGCCACTAGCTCATCTTATAGTCCTCCTGCGACATTCAAATGGTATGTGTTTTTACTGACAAAAATACGCAAAATACTAAAATATTTTTATACTTAAAGTAATTCACATAGGTGTTCAAAGGAAACCTACCATTTGATTTCATGCATTATGAACCGAACATACCTTGAGACTGTTGTAGCTACACTGATGCAGAAACATATCTTGTTTAATCCCGGTTCCCAGTGTTTATGCTCAAAAAACAATTATAACATTCAGGACCTTGGGAAAGCTGGGTTGCATCCTGGCTGCCGTTCATAAACACATTACATGGAGTTTCCTGAACTATCCAGACAGAACTAATCAACCTGAGCTGGATGACTCATGCACAGCAGCTGGGGGATGGTGCATCGATTGATTACTTCTGCCTGCCAGGCACAACACAGTGCTTACATCATTCTCTGGTGCAGTATATAACTAATGTAAGAGGAAGAGCGCTGAGCCCCAGCACAGAAGCGACAGGGCCTCATTTTTATAATTTTGTAATTGTTTTTTCAGCAAAAGCACTCAATTCATACAATAAAAAGATATGTTTCTGCTTCAGTGTAGCTACAGCATTCTCAAGGTATGTTTGGTTCATAATGCCTGAAATCAAATGGTAGATTTCCTCTAAATTTGCACTTTAAACCCTTTACCATCTGATTGCACCACCTATATGGATAGTGAGTGATATTCAACGTCACACTGTTATTCCAGGGTAGTTATCTATGTAAACACGAGATGGCGACAGAGCTTGGTATTTGGACCTTGTATGATGGACTGTACTTTGTGACAGATCACATGATATACTGTGGCCTGGAATATGGATTAATCATATTTTCCAGACCTCTCCTTTGCATAATTTTAAAAGCTGATTTTATAAGGTAGGAGACAATGGATAAGAAATATAAGATGATCACCACAGTGACGGGCCTGGATCTGTAAGTAATGTCACTGGTTTCATCATGATGGATTCTGATGGTAGATTTCCTTTAGTATTCTGTGAGATCTCCAGGAAAGGTGAGAAAAAATCCAAATATGAAGAAATTATTATTATGAAATTGTATTATTAACATGATTGAGCCATTTTCTTACACGTAGAAACAGTAGTGACCGCACACCACGTATGGGTGGTGCTTAATGTAGGATTCTCAGTCCATCCATAATCCACATAGAGAACATGGCACACACCAAACTGGATTTCTTTAATTTTTTCTCAAAGTCATCAGGCACAGCACAAAATCCAGTTGTGTGCTGTCAGTGTAGGCTAGAAACAAGCCATACGAGAACCCAACAGGCCTTCTTAGGGCTACAATAGCGTTATATATTTTATTTTAGGTTGATTTACTTGTGGCTGGCCTTGCTGGCACTAGTAGTGCAGCTAGTACCATATTGTGATGAATTTGCAGGGAGTCTTGCGAACATTCTGTTTAGCTCTTAGTGACACACATATCCATCTCAAACACCTAAGTGGGACAATTTATTAGGGGTTTGATTGAATTAGGCACAGTCTGCTTTTTCTTTTTTTTTTTTTTACTTTTCTTTTTTTTTATAAGTCATCAGGCACTGCACAAAATCCAGTTGTGTGCTGTCAGTGTAGGCTAGAAACTAGCCATAGCAATAGGATAGCATCGTTTTGTTAAAAAAAACAAAAACACAAAAAAACACCAAAAAAAACACAAAAAAATTTACAGTTTACACTTTAATTTTGAAAATGTTGAACCCGAGGGCTAGGGGTAGAGGACGAGGGTGTGGGCATCCAACTACTGCAGGGGTCAGAGGCCGTGGTCCTGGGCGGGGTGAGACACCACCTGCTGAAGAGGGAGCAGGGGAACGCCACAGAGCTACACTCCCTAGGTTCATGTCTCAAGTTACTGGGACTCGTGGTAGAGCACTTTTGAGGCCAGAACAGTGCGAACAGGTGATGTCGTGGATTGCGGACAATGCTTCTAGCCATTTGTCCACCAGTCAGTCTTTCACGCAGTCCACCCATGTCACCAAAATCAGCACTCCTCCAGCTCCTCCACCTCAGCTTCCTTCCCCTCAGTCTGCCCCCTCCCAAGAAAATTTGCCATTTGAACCAGCATACTCTGAGGAACTGTTTTCTGGACCCTTCCCAGAGTCACAAACCACTTGTCCGGTTGCTGCTGAGCTCTTTTCCTATGCCAAGGTTTTCCACCGGTCGCAGTCTGTGGGTGATAATGACATTGTTGACGTAGTGGAAGAAGTGTGTAAAGAGGTGTCGGACGATGAGGAGACACGGTTGTCAGACAGTGGTGAAGTTGTTGTCAGGGCAGGAAGTCCGAGGGGGGAGCAGACTGACGGATCAGAGGATGATGAGGTGACAGACCCAAGCTCGGTTGATAGGCCGGGTGAACACAGTGCTTCTGAGACGGAGGTGAGTCCTCGACGAGAACAGGTTGGAAGAGGCAGTGGTGGGGCCAGACGGAAAGGTAGGGCCAGAGCTGGTGCAACAGCGCCAAATGTTTCACGTAGTGAAGCTCCCGTGGCGAGGGCTAGATTTTCAGAAGTCTGGAGGTTCTTTAAAGAAACACCAGATGACCGACGGACTGTGGTGTGCAACCTGTGCCACACCAGGATCAGCAGGGGTTCCACCATTACCGGCTTAACCACCACTGGTATGCGCAGGCATATGAATGCTAAACACCCCACTCAATGGAACCAAGGCCGTTCACCTCCGGCCGGGCACACCACTGCTCCTTAACCAAAACTTATTAGAACAGTACTACACTTGATCTTATCCAAAAGGTTCTTAAAAGTGCTGTTTGTAGCCCCCGTCTGCTTTTAAAATGATACTTTTTGCAAAGGAAACGCTTCTGGCCCCCAGGCCCATTTTGGGTGCGGAGGAGCCGAGAGACAGGGGATTGGACAGGCGAAAGCTCGCCTGGCAGCGGACCGCCAGCTCCATCCAAGATTAGGCAGCCTCAGAGGCATCCATGCATACTGCCCCTGCTGTTTCCTGTCCATTTCGCCCCACGATCCTCCACAGCGTCCACCAATGTCTCCATGCGCAACTTTCAACTGTCTATACCCCAGACGCTGGAGCGCGAGAGGATATACAGCACATCATCCCCTTAGCAAACGAGCTGTGTCAGGCAGAATTTTGGGTTGTTTTCATGGCTTCCATATCAAACTTGTTAACTTTGTCGCCACCCTGCTGTGTTATCCACAAAATATACAGGCAAACTTTTATCATTTACCGATATTATTTCAGCGCTTCTTGCGCATCTGTTTACATTCCCCTCACCCGCCATAACCAACTAATCTAAAACACTTTTGCACAGTGATGTCTCATAAAATGGTTGCTTGGTAAAAGTTCTGGTATTCTATAGTATGTGACTTTTGTCTTCTAGTGACCTTTTGCTGTTTCTATGAGGATTTATTTGCTTTTGATTTGTACTGCATGTTCTCTTGGTGTTTAACCAGTATTTGTGACTACTTTTCCTTGCCTGTCTTGTCTCCCATTTGCACTTTGTACAGGAAGGGATCATTGACGATGTGGTCTCCTAGCCGCTTAGGGTAGATTAGGTGCAATAGGTAGGGATTCAGACGGAGAAGGGGGTTTAGTCTAAGGCACACTGCTCTTGTGTCCCGTTATGCAGGCCAATTACCCTTACCGTACATTTACATAGGGCCTTCAAGGTTACACAAGAACCTTTACTGCTACCAAAATTATCTGTGAGAAAATGAAAGGTTTGGGCTCATTTCATATCACTTTACAACAGAACAATGAAAGGACATACACATTTGAAGTTCTCAACAAACATTGAACCAAGTCGCATTCCAAACAAGCACAAATCAAAAGATTACATGCCAAAGTCCACAAAACTCAAAATATACTGATTTGGTAGATTGAGTAAACATCATAGCACCCTTATTTGGTTAGAACGTTCAAGCACGTTAAAATGCATGGTCAAGTCCAAGTATTAGTGTCTGCATGAACAAAAGAAATGTATAAACGCCTTGGGCTTAGAACAACAAAAGGAAAGAAAATTATACTCACCTCCACTGGCGGCTTTTGTTTTTCTGGTAGCCACTGTCACCATCACTGCCGTCCTTGTTTGTTACAGAGGTGACGCTCCCCATTTCTCTAAGCCTCCAGCATTCACCACAGACTAAACTGTGAAGAGCAGCTGACAGGTTTTATAGTTGATTGATAATATGATGCGTATTGGCTTTCCCTCATTATGCAGTTAGTTAAAACCATACTGGTCTATACCTAGTGAAGGTCTCTGATCAATCTGACCTGTGTAGAAATCAAGATAAATAATTGTGTGACAGTAGCATTCCTGAGTTTTGTGAGCATCACAGAGATATGCCCTATAAGTCAAATCCAACTAAGGTGAGAATATTTTATCAAACTTGATACAATGCAGGTCTCTTTTACTTCCGATAATGGAGAAGGTGGACAGTGCAATCATTAAATAAAAACTGGTTGTTGAAAGACAGTACAGTAAGAACAAGGGTACCAACACTTAGTATATGATCCCAGTTTATAACTGTTTTTTTTTTTTTTTAACGAATTGAGATATTGGGGCTCATTTACTAAGGGGCGCGAGCAACCACTTTCTTGGACTGTGCACTGTTTCGGGGATTGCATGGCTTGGAAATGATATTTAGCAAGCGACAGGAACCAGGATTTGTGTAATGTGATCGATTTTTGGTGCAGCTGCTATGGCTTCCATGCAACACCAATTGGGGGGAGTGCCATCGACGATCTGACTGATTCGGACTGAACGCAGATTTAACATTTCAATTGGTAGCAGGCACAAGGCCACTTTCCATGCAACCATCACGAAACAAGATGCGTGAGCTCGTCGGGACTAGGAGCGGGGATAGTGAACACAAGCAGGATTATAGGGCACCCAATCTTGGATCGCCACACAAAGTGAATTATCCCGGACAATGCACTTTAGTGAACTCAGGTTCAGGTATAAATGAGCCTACCGTAATAGTTACCACATTTTGATACATGGAACAAAATCAGCTGCGGAACAAAGATTGGTAAGTTTTACAAAAACTATTGGAGTAAACCACTTTAATAATGTCACACATCAAATCAGACCTTGGATTCACGCTTAACCTCAGTTCACAACCTATGTTTGTTTTTTTTTTTTTTTTTGTTGTTTTTTTATGTGGTGATAAGATTCAATATTTACATGGAGGGTCGTTGTCAGGCCATCTTACTCAAGCTTATGTAAAGGTGGAACCTATATAAAGAATGTGGACTTATGCATCTCGCACAGACGCCAACTAAGACAAAATAGAGAAGGACGAACTTAGGAAAGACAACGATGGGCGAGGGGGACACACACATTATCACCGAGAAAGAAAAGGACTACGGCAAGAACATATAATTGATTCGGTGGTGGTCGATTACCAGTTCTTAGGCAGAAATGTGGCCTAGTGGGATAATAAATGAACAAACAAAAAGTAAAGTTTTTAAATATAAAATGTGTGTGACATTCCATTTGAGTGTTCTTGACTGGAAACCAAAGTTGCGATAGTGTTGTATGGTTGATTCACCAATATTAAGAGAAATAAATCAAATAGCAAAGTATTAGGTGTCACAATAGACAACGACAAAAAAATTTGAATAAACAAAATATAGTAAACTTTATTGCAGTATTAGCCTAAAATATCAGTAATACAAGGTGGATCAAAACTTAACCGCAAACATCATACCTCCACCTGGTTGTTGATACATACACTCACTGGCCACTTTATAGGTACCACCAGCTAGTAACAGGGTTGGACCCGCCTTTTGCTTCAGAACTGGCCTCAATTCTTCGTGGCATAGATTAACACGGTGCTGGAAGCATTCTCAGAGATTTTGGTCCATATTGACATGATGGCAATCACAAAGTTGACCGCAAGATTTGTCGGAGCAGCAGCCATGATGTCATGAATCTCCCGTTCCACCACATCCCAAAGATGCTTATTTGGATTGAGATCTGGGACTGGTGAGAGGCCATTTTGAGTACAGTGACGTCATTGTTCATGACTTCAAAAGAAACAAGTCTGAGATGATTCCAGCTTTTATGACATGGACGCATTATCCTGCTGAAAGTAGTCCCATCAGATGTTGGGTACATTATGGTCATAAAGTGGGCATGGGACTGGTCAGAAACAATACTTCAGTAGGCTGTGCGTTGCAACGGATGCTCAATTGGTACTCAAGGGGCCCAGAAGAGAAATGGCCAAGGAAAATGATTCCCCACACCATGACACACCACCACCGTGATACAAGGCCGGATGGTCCATGCTTTCAGGTTGTTGAGCACAAGTTCCGGACCCTACCATCAAATGTTGCAGCAGAATCGAGACTCATCAGACCAGGCAACGTTTCCATCTTCAACTGTGCCCCTTTCGATGAGCTTGTGCAACTTGTAGCCTCGTTCCTGTTCTTAGCTGAAGGAGTGGCCACCCGGTGTGGTCTTTCTGCTGCTGTAGCCATCTGCCTCAAAGTTCAACGTACTGGTGCGATTCAGAGATTGTCTCATTCTGGCCTACCTGGTTGTAACGGGGGGTGATTTGTCACGTCACTGTTGCCTTTCTATCAGCTCGAAACCAGTTGGCCCATTTCTCCTCTGAACTCTGGCATCAAACAAAGCAATTTCCGCCCCACAGAACTGCCGCTCACGGGATGTTTGTTCTTTTTCGGACCATTTCTGTAAAACCCTCAGAGAGGTTGTTGCGTGAAACACACACACCAGTAGATCAGCAGTTTCTGAAATACTCACATCGACCAGCCCTTATGGCAAACGCAACAACTCATGCCACGTTGCAAAGGCACTCAAATCACCTTTTTTTCCCCATACTGAGCTCGGTTTGAAATGCAGGGATGTCTTGACCAGTGCTACATGCCAAATACACTGAGTTGCTTGCCATGTGAGTTGGCTGATTAGAAATTAAGTGTTAACGAGCGTTGACAGGGTGTACCTAATAAAGTGGCGGTGAGTGTATATGGTGCATACATAAAATAATTATGGCAGATCATACATGTACTCTTTAGTGGCTGTAAGATATGAAATACATGAAACATTAGGATCTACACCAGCAGAGAACACAAATAGGAGAGCAAAACGAAATAATAATTACATCCATACATACGTAATGACCCAGGTGGGGTACTTAAAGGGTGAAGCATCTGCTTGTTGTTGAATCCTGATGTTCATGTATTGATTTGGTAACAGCCACAGATGAAGCAGATCAATAGTTTGTGGTATGGCCACATACAGTATGAGTAGTTGAGTGATACTTTGATTTTTTTTTTTTTAGTATGCACTTTTAAACATACCAAGGTTTGAGGATATGATTGTGTGATTTAAGCTTTATATATTGAAAAAAGTTTACTTTCGTTATTTTGTTTGTGTTCAATTTGGATTTGCTGTGTTGTATTGAACAGTGATTATCCTCTAATTAAAAGTAATTTGCCAGGTGGAATCATGGAATTGTAAATAATTCTAAGGTCAGTAAGAAAAGAAATATGTATCAAAATAGGCTCTATAAATATATGTATATATATATATTTATATATATATATATAGAATATATATAGATATCCATATCCCTTAAGAAAATAAGGTGAACGTTTTATATGACGGTGGATATGTCAAGGATTTGTAAATATATTTGAAGATTGTGTCCTGGTAGGAGAGAAAGTTAATGTCTAGATACATTGTCATTTATGAGGTTATTCACATTAAAATAATGTTCTTACTAACCAATGAATGAGTGTGAATGAAAACCTCATAGTGATTTCTAGAAAGGCTACATTGATACTGATACTTGTATAAAGTGAATAAGAAGTAAAGATAGCTAAATAATAAGCACTGTTTAACCCCTTAGGGACAAAAGGAAAATTTTTATGGACTTTTTCCCCGTTTGTCCCTAAGGGGCCTAGGTTACACTGTTAGCCTAAACAAAGTTCTGTACCGGGCCCTGTGACAGGGAAGAGCACAGCCAGGGACCCCTGCTCTAACAGTCCGGATCCGAACCTGTTAGATCCCGGGGGTCAATTGAGTGACTCAGGATATCTATGTAGCCGTAGAGGGAGGGGCACCCCATATCTCCTCCCGGCACCCACAATGCAATGGCGGGGATGTCGGGCTTCTCAGCCGTGCAAGCCGGGACCTAGATGATGGTCCTCGGTCTGCCATCCAGAATGTGCTACATGATCACTAGTCATATGCTAGGCATTGTCAAAAACAAAACAGTGCAAAAAAGAGACTAAAAGACGATAAAAAATAAAAAGTTCATTAGAATGTCCCAAACGCCCCTAACAAATATTTAAAAACAATAAAATGCATAAAAAAAGTGGAAAAAAGTGTCAAAATACCAAACTATAAAAAATAAAGCAATGATTGCTTGTCACATAGCAAAGTCCAATTGTATGCAGAAAAGGTTTGTGGTAGCTGAGCCACAATTCACATGTGGTATTTTGGTCTGTGTTGGAAATGTGCAATCTCAAAGGTCACAACTTCTTATCATAGTATTTTGCAACATTGTGGCGATTTACTAAGGGTCAATTTCCGTAGACTCTCCGGTTTTCTCGATTTGTGCTCTGTGACAGTGATGCATGGGACAGAACTGGGGGGGGGGGGCGTTGGACATTTGACTGATTCGGACTGACGTGGGATTTAATATTTAAATTGTGATGAATCCAATGCACGTAAATACACTGGGAAAAGTGGTGAACGACCTGGCGACATGAGTGGGTAAGCGTACCCACATGCAGGATATCAGGCGCACCAGTCTTTGTGGAATACGCAGCAGAGGTGCATGGAGTCAGACAAAGCACTTTAGGGGACTCCCAGCGCGCCAAGGTACGTAGAATGTCCCAGAGGGTTAACACGTTAACTTGAAGACATAAGGAAAAGCAATGTTACCTGAAAATGTGATCACAGGTGGAGCCTTTGTGATTGAGTTTCAAAACGCAACCAAAATAACATTCTGAAACGTGGCTCAGGGTCGTGCTACAGACACCATGGCACTGACAACTATTCTGCCCTAAATAAGCTCAATGGTGATACCTCCCTTCCCCCCGTCTTCGCTATGTGCCCTGACAGTGGGTTTTTCTCCACATGTGGGGGTCTCTTACTCGGGAAAAAAACGGCACAATGTATCTTAGATGCATTTTGTATTTTATTCAGTTAATGTAGGTAATTTTGCCCGCAAAATGAAAGAATAATGGATAAATATTGTTGAATTCCAATCAAACCTTCATTTTGTTTGAATTACAGAAAATACAAAGGGTTAACAAGCTTCCTACCTCCTGTTTTGAAAGGTTGGGGTGAGGGGTTAATAGAACGGGTGAGATGTGGTGGGTTCTATTAACAGAACTTCCAAAACCCCTATAGAAATGGGCCTAAAATAATTGATTCTAAAACTTTTCTATAAACATTTTAGAGATGATGTTGCAATATGTGATTTTCTAGTATCATAATAAAAACACAAGGACACTATAAAATGCGTCTAGACCAAAGCTGAGATATGGTAAATGTTAGTAATCTAGAGATGAGCGAAACATTAGCGTACTAGAAAAGCTCGTTGCTCGGACGCAGTATTCGCCAGCTTGAAGAAAATGGCATAACCACCGTCGTTTGATTTTTGGCGGCCAGAACAACAAGGCCAATTCACAAGCCAGGAGACTCTGCACTCCCCCCAGCATGACGTGGTACCTGTAACAAGTCGATAGCAGTGGTTGGCTGGCCTGATCTAGGGACCCTGGAATAGACTAGCCCTGCCCGCGCCTGCTCGAATCATCTCTGTCTGGATGCAGTAAGGGAAGAGAGCTGCTGCGCGCAGGGATAGCGTGTAGGGTGTTATTATAGCTTACTGTTAGGCAGGAGTGAGTCTAAGAACCCAACGCCCTTGATAGGGCGACAATCAGTGTTATATTTAATGTTTTTTTTTTTTTTGCTTGTGGCTGGGCTTGCTGTGCCCACAAAACCCAGTGTGGTATGCTGTCAGTATAGGTTAGAAAACTAGCTATACAAGAATCAAACAGGCCTTCTTAGGGCTAAAAGCGTTTATATATTTTATTTTTGGTTGATTGCTGTGGCTGGGTGCTGGCCGCATAGTAGTGCAGCTAGTACAATATTGTGAGGAATTTGGCAGGGCAGGACTTGCGACCGTGTGTTTAGCTCGTAGTGACACACAAGCCAAATCAAACACCCGAAGTGAGACAATTTACCGCCCCCTCCAGGAAAATTGGCATTTGAACCGGCGTACTCTGAGGAAACTGTTTTCTGGACCCTCCACAGAGTCACAACCACTGTACGGTTGCCTCTGCTCTTTTTCCGATGACACAGGTTTTTCCATCGTCGCAGTCTGTGGGTGATGAGGAAATATTGACGTAGTGAAGAAGTGTGAAAGAGGTGTGCGGACGATGAGGGGGGGGGGGGGGGGGGGGGGGGGGGGGGGGGGGGGGGGGGGGGGGTGGAGACACGGTGTTCAGACAAAGGTGAAGTTGTGTTCAGGGCAGGAAGTCCGAGGGGGGAGCAGACTGGGGAGCGGAGGTGATGATGGTGACAGACAAGCTGGGTTGATAGGGCAGGTGTACACAGGCTCTGAGACGGGAGGCGAGTCCGTATACCAGAAAAAGGTTTGGAAGAGGCAGTGGTGGGGCCAGCGGAGAGGCAGGGCAGAGCTGGTGTACATCATCGCCAAAATTCTTCACGTAGTCAAGGGCCCTACGTGGCCAGGCGCTAGATTTTCAGAAGTTGGGGTTCTTTAAAGAAACACCGGATGGACCGATGGACTGTGGGTGGCAACCTGTGCCAAACCAGGTCAGCAGGGTTCTACCACTACTAAAATTAACTACCACCATAGCGCAGGGCATATGAATGCCTAAACACCCCACTCAATGGCAACAAGCCCGTTCAACTCCGCGGGCACACCACTGCTCCTTCCCCTGTGTCTTCTGCTAGTCAGCCCCCTTTGCCCAGAGACACCCGGCCAACACTCACGGCGAAAACCCCATCGGTCTCCTCCACGATCTCCACAGCATCCCACCCAGCGTTCAGCGTCTCCATTACCCCCAGATGGGAGCGCAAAAGGAATTATAGTGCAACCCACCACACGCCCAAGCCCTCAAAGTCCACATCCCAGAATAAGTAGCCTGAGATGAGTTGCCCTATAGGCTGGGAGAGACCGAGGCCTTTCGCAAAACTTAATGGCGCGGCACCCTCGGATTCGGTCCCCAGCCGCCACTACTTTTCACCGATGTGCCTTCCCCAGCCCTTCACCAGCACGTGTCAGACAACATAATCCGCTGCCCTGACCAACGCCGTTTGACAAGGTCAACCTGACCACTGGACACGTGGACGAGTGCTACCAGGCAGGGCACTATATATCGCTGACGGCCACATGGGGTAAACTTGGGAGGCTGGGACCGAGTTCTGACCTGTGGCGGTCATATACTGCCGACGCGAGGATGCGGGGCCTACCTGGCTCCAGTCTTCTTAGGCCTACTATGCCTCCTCCTTCCCACCCCTCCCCAACTCCTCCTCCGAATTACCACCGTGGGCATGGCGCCATCAGTCGCAGCTTAGGCACAGCGCCGGGCCGTCGCTAAGCGACAGCAGGCGGTTGCCAAAACTGCTGAGCTAGGCGATAAAAGGCACACCGACCAAGAGATATTACGGGGAATCAGGCACGACTGATCTGTGGCTGGCCACCGCTGAACATGAAGCCAGGCAGGTTGTGTGTGACACGGCCGTAACCTGGGGCGGCTCTGCAACTCGAAGACTGACACATGTGCCATGCCTGGCCCATGTGTTAAATTGATAGTTTCAGCGTTTCCTCAAGACATACCCCATCTGTCTGATTTGCCACGAAGGTGACGCCGCATCTGTGCGCATTTCAGGAAGTCCAGAACAGAGGCTGCCACTCTCAGGGCAGCGCAGCGCCGCCTCCAATGCCCGCCTCACCGACTGTGGTGCGACGTCCCACGAGGTGGAATTCACAAACATTAACCATGTTATCCAGAGTTTACCGGCAGGCGCAGAGCTATTGAGACTGCCAGATGTCAACTTACACAGAACTGATAGTCAGGGGCAGTACCAGTTCCTCAAGTCTACCAATGAGGAGTGGAGTGGATGTCTGATATGACCTGTCAGGTGCTGAAGTAGAATAAACTTTGAGGAGTCAGAAACAACAAGTGATGGGTGTAACGAGTTTGGTACACTACACAGCTCATAGTACGCCGATCATTGTGTGTCAAGCCTCCAACCCTCAGCTTGCCTTGGCCCTCTGTGGTGAAAAAACAGTCTCTGGGCAAACGCAGCCAAGTGAAGTCACAAATAGCCATGTGGCGCTCAGTCACGAAGAGGAAGGGGCAAATTGAACGGAGCGGATTGACTTTTAGAGTTGAGAGGCCCGAGCAAAGCCACCTAGGCGTCTCGTAATTAGTTAGCGGCACAGAACGGGAGGAGAGGTGGGAGGCAGGAAGCAAAGGCAACGGAGAAATGAGAGGGTAGGAGAGTGAGTTGTGGGCGGATCGGCACAGAGAGAGGGAGAGTCCCCGATATGTTCAGATCCTGCTCACGCGAATTCGAAGAGTGTAATGCGGGCAGCCAAGAAGAGAACAGCGAGAGTATGGAAGGAGCAGGAGTGGGAAAGATACAAATGGAGTATCAGGTCACAAAAGGAGCAAAGGATGCAGCGGACGGGTAATCACGTGAATTCTGCGCGTTGGTACTCTGGACGGAGACATGAGGAAGATAGGGTACAGTAGGTTCTGCTAGGATTTGTTTTTTTTTTTGCCTGTCCCGTGACCCTCGCGTTCAAAGAATTGGATTCCAGCAGCCGATTACTGGGTATCACTCTCCTGCGACCCACACGGGTACAAGCCAAAATACTTTCCACTCTCATCCACCTGGAGGGAGGGAAGGAAAAAAAAAGGGAGTTTGAGAATTGCATGAATACAGTAGGCCCTGGTGCACAAGGCTGAAACAGAGTTCCTTCTGACAGCATGAGCGCAGTGGGCGTAATTCTTTTTTTGATGTTTTGGTTTTTTTATTTTTTTTGTTCCGGCGGGCAAGTAGCGAGGGATGCGTAGGCGAGAGGGAAGCTGGGTCCAGTGCTTGGCAGGGGACGCTTTTTACAAGGCCTTTGCCAGTTGTATGTCACCACCGCAAGACACTGTCAACCTGTCCCAGTCCGGCAGAGTAGGGCCTGATCTTTACGAAAGATGGGAGGGAGTAAGTAGCATGACCAACCATCATCCTAAATGGATACACACAGATCCCTACAAACATGACAGGGTTCAAAGATGGACATGTGGTCACGAACTGGCGCTGTGACGCCTTGGAGGTCTTGCTGCCCTGACCGCAGGCGTTTTCTGAGCGGGTTTCAGTGCAGCTGGGGGCATCATCATCCGACAAGCGTACAGCGCTGGTCGACTGACAGCGCTGACAGGCTATGGCGTTCAAGATGAAGTAAAGACTGGGATTTCTCAGGATTTCCCATCTCCACAGGGAAGGAAGCTCAACCGAATGAATTTATGCAACTCATCTCCTCATGTTACTCAGGCTCATCCGACTTTGATACACTATTAAAGCATAGGAAATGCTAATTTTTTGCCAGGGACAAATGGCTCTAGCTAAAAGTACTCTATGTATTTAATTTTTTCTGGAGGGGGGACAACCTACCAGCCCTGTTTTCAAACAATTTTGGAGTGCCACATACAGCACTCAATCTATTTAATTGTTTATGGAGGACCACCACCTGCCTCCTCTGTTTGAAAACTTTTTGTGTGGACGTCACATACAGGCAACTATCAAATTAAATTGTTCTACATAGCAGCCTCCACACGTCGTCTTTTAGCATGCTCCAAAAGTCGCCCATCAATATAGCTGCCTCCATACTCGTCCCTTAGCAAACGAGCTGTGTAAGGCAGAATTTGGGTGGTTTCATGGCTTCCACATCAAACTTGTTAAACTTGTCGCACCCCCTGCTGGTGTTATTCCAAAAATCTACGGAAAACTTTTATCATTTACCAACATTATTTCACGCTTCTTGCGCATCTGTTTACATCCCCTCACCGCCATTAACCCAAAGGTAATAAGACCACACTAACTACACCGTGATCTATACCAAAAGGTTATTAGAAGTTGCTGTTTGCGGGAGTTGCCGCGAGAAAGGGGCTTTGGACAGGCGAAAGCTAGCCTGGCAGCGGAGCGCCAGCTCCATCCCAAGATCCAAACTATACATAGTTTTACCTGCAGCACCTTAATCTACTACTACTTCACGCATCCGTACATCGTCCCTATCAAACGAGCTGTGTCAGGCAGAATTTGTGGTTTTTTTCATGGCTCCACATCAAACTTGTTAACTTGTCACCACCCGCGTGTTATCCACAAAAATATAAGGCAAACTTTTATCATGTACCGATATATTTCAGCGCTTATTGCGCATCTGTTACATCCCCTCACCCCGCCATAAGCCAAACTTATCAGAGACACTACTCACTTGGATCTTATACAAAAGGCTTCTTAGAAGTGCTGTTTGGGGGAGTTGCGAGAGACAGAGGGATTGGACAGGCGAAAGCTAGCCTGGCGCGGAGCGCCAGCTACATCCCAAGATCCAACTAACATAGTTTTAACTGCCGCACCGTTAATCTACTACTACTTCACTGCCTCGTACATCTCCCCTAATTCAAACGAGGCTGTGTCAGGCAGGAATTTCAGGTGTTTCGCAGAACATTGTGGGAACTCGGCACATCTGTCGCGCGCATTGCTGGAGACCTGAAAGTTACCATCATAGACACGCAATATGGATGCCCCATAACTGTCGCTCTTAATCATGAACCATTTCCGAAAAAACAATTAAAAATAGAAACCAACTATGCTATTCCATTATTCCTAAATGAATATCAAACGAACATGCCTGTTTTGAAAATAATTTTTTCAAAGTAACTGTTCTGGCCCCCAGGCCCATTTGGGTGTGGAGGGAGCCGAGAGACAGGGCTTGGACAGCAAAAGCTGCCTGGCAGTGGACCGACGCCCATTCCAAGATTAGGCAGCCTCAGAGGCATCCATGCATGTTGCCCCTAATGTTCCTGTCCATTTTGCCCTCCACGATCCTCCACAGCGTCCATGCGCAACTTTCACTCTCTATACCCAGACGACTGGAGCACGAGAGGTAATGCCGCACATCATCCCCTTATGTCAAACACTGTGAGTCAGAATTTTCACGGTGTTCACCGATAACATAGTGAACCGGCCATCTGTCGCCGCCATGCGGAGACCGAGACAGTTGCAAGTCATGAGCAGCGACAATGATGGATGCCCCCATACTGGTCACTGCTTAATCGATGGAATCGGTGCTCATGGCTGCCGGAGTCCCACATTCGTCGCCTCAGGAATACAAACGAGCGTGTCATGCCTTGTTCGGGTGTATTCAGCCAGATAGTTATGGAGAACTTGGTCACTAGTGGATCTGGCGCCACCAATGCTTGTTTTCAGACTGAAAAGATATACCGTCAACCTTTTGGCAACAGAGTGAATATCATTTCATGCAGCTTCTTGCTCACCTCCTTTGTGGTTCCGTCTCTGCCCGCCTTAACCAGCAAATAATGATACATACAGTGCTACACGTTATCTCACCAAAAGGAATGTTTTTAATGGTTTGAAGGCCTGAGTCCATCAAAAAAAAAAAATAAAAAAAATGGGGTAGTTCGGCCATTGCCAATCCTCGAGGACGACCATGCAGCTGCTGCCAACTGCCTCTGCATGCCGTCCCCTAATAGGTTGTCAGGGTCAATTATGCATGGTTAAGATGCATCTGCTCATTCGTTCACTCTGTCATGGCCATGCTGTTGCCCATTAATTTTGGATATGGTACGATTAAGCAGCTCAGAGACATTCATGGCATACTGATCATGCTGTTTCTGTCCAGTTTTCAGTCCATTTCCGTGGTGTTTCCATCCTTTTCTGAGGTTCCCAGGTGTTTGGCCAAGCTTCCCTGTGCAGAGCCTTGGTCCCCTTTAAAAATGCTCGAGTCTCCCATTGACTTCAATAGGGCTCGTTATTCGAGACGAGCACTCGAGCATCGGGAAAAGTTCGTCCCGAATAACGAGCACACGAGCATTTGAGTGCTCGCTCATCTCTATTAGTAAGTAATTTGGGTAGTAAGACTATCAGTTTGAAAAGCAGAACATTGTAAAGTCTGAAAATAGCTAATTTTTTCAAAATATTTACCAGTTTCACCTTTTTTCATAAATAAATTCAAAATATATCATCCAAAATTTCCCACTATCTTGAAGTACAGAATGTCACGGAAAAAACAAACTCAAAAACAATTGGATAAGTTAAAGCTAAAGTTATAACCAGATAAAGTGACACATGCTGGTTTTGAAAAATAGACCTTGTTCATCAAGGCGCAAATGAGCTTGGTCACTAAGGGGTTAAGTGATGCAACAGTAATATAAAGCAAGCACAAGTAAGATTTGAAAGCATCATAAGAAATGTAATGCAAATCTAATTGACTTAATGAACTGTAGAATCAAAACAATAACTTCTACAAAATGTTATTTTCACTGAGAATTTCCAACCTGAGGCAGCAATATACCTAGCCTAGTCAACTTGACAATTGTTGAAAATTGTGGCTATCTTTTCCTGTTATTATCTTTATGTCTATGTGTTATAGTCTCCTAAGAGAGACTAAGCATTTTGTGTTCACTGGCTGTCATTCACTAAAAAGCAATAGAAAGAAGTTTATTGCTTAGTTTGCACAAAGCAGAAATAAATATCTTCCTGCACAGTTGCTTTGTATTGATTGGAATTTGTCATTGGAATTTGTTACTCTGCAAATGTTTCCATGAGAAATAAAAAAGAAAATGGATATTTTGTATCAGAATATTTTCCATCTGAAGTAAATATACCATTAAAATGAAGCATGGATAAAGCAAAAACACTAACTAGGATGGGCTTCCTATATTTGCTATCCAAAGGGCTCTGGGGCATCCAAAACATAATGGGGGTCATTTACTAAGGGCCCGATTCGCGTTTTCCCGACGTGTTACCCGAATATTTCCGATTTGCACCGATTGCACCTGAATTGCCCCGGGTTTTTGGTGCACGCGATCGGAATTTGTCACATCGGCGCCGGTATGCACGCGACGGAAATCGGGGGGGCGTGGTCGAACGAAAACCCGACGTATTCGGAAAAACTGCCGCATTTTAAAAAAAATTGTGTCGCGAAAATTTCACTCCCCTTCATCCTGGATAGGCCGGTGTATTTCGAGGCATTCCAGCGGACTTCAGTGCAGCAGCGCCACCTGGTGGACGTCGGAGGAACTGCTTTGATGAATCCCGGCCGGACCCGAATCCAGTGCAGAGAACGCGCCGCTGGATTGCGAACGGACCGGGTAAGTAAATCTGCCCCAATGTGTCACATGGGCTGCACTTCTATCCATAATAATATTTAAAAAAAACAACAGTTTTCAAAGTAAAAGTGCTGTTTATCTTTTTAATTGAGTATAAGGGGTGGCTTCCAGTGGAAAGTGCCATATGTGTATAAAGACCTATACATAGGTTCAGTCACTTTTAATCAAGTCAATCGCAATAAAAAATGTGAAAATAGTGTAGTCAATAGACAACTAACAAATGCATCACTAAAAAAAAACGACAATTAGTCGCCAATATTGCATTATACTGAAGGGCTTATAGAAAAACGTCCGTTTCTCATGCTTCCTTCCTCAGATGGACACTCAGTCGCTTAATATAAACCATCCCTAGTTCCACGCTCCTGCTTCTGCTGACAAACATCATCACAATTCTTAATGCAGGGCATTAAGTCTATCTTCTCCCCTGATGAGCCCATTTAACTGTGTAAACATGTCATGTAGGGACTTTGACCTAGACTACTACTGCATATACCTGATTTAGGGTATCTTCTGAAGTCTGGTATCTCTGGTATCTCCACCTATGTGACTTTCTAGAACCAATTTACATCTCGCTTTAAAGTTGATTTTCTTGATGATGCCACAACATCCGGCGACATGAAACATGATATATAAGTTGTTAATCTGCTTCACATCATATGAGAGAACAAGAAGGCAAGGGAATGCGTAAAATGGACAAAAAGGAAGCAAAATGGTAACTTTATTGAACATACATATACCACCATGAAAATACAGGACAAGAATAAAAACACTTAAAAATACACCCACTGGGTGTATACAACTACAAAGGACCAGAGAGGCACATGCCTAATTCCAATCAACACTTAGAATCCAATGAAAAGTTATCTGTTGGTCATATACAAGCACAACATACACAGCTTTGCTATATATATACTTACTCACACACCACAATGCTACATCCATACACAGTTTTAAAAAACTGTATAAATGTGCCCCATGGGGTCTTTTATAACCTCATGGGGGACATAAAATATTGATTAAATTAAAAATACATAAAATACATTCGCATTCCCCCATACAATAAGAAAAAATCCCCTGCTATACTACAAAAAACATTGCCATATTCACTCCAGTGAATGCAGGAAGTATGTGAACGGTCACATGCTTCTGATATCACTCCAAGCCTTCATGTTGGGATGGCAAGAAAATGGAAAGCATTGCAGAGGCACTTCTCTCCCTAATATCGGGTGAAATGCATCGTCAATTCTTCATCCAATGTCCAGGACAGGGGTCAGGACAGGTTTTTTTTGTTCTAAAAAGTTTTTATAATCTAAAACAAAAAAAAAAGGTATTTATCTGCTTTTTCAACCTGCTCCTTGCAGATTATATTTTTTTTTTTCATGGAAACAGGCTCTCTTCACATGATGACATGTGTTGTTAATCAGTAAAGCAATTAAATGTTTTGCAAATATAAGTTTTCAAAAGGTGCAGCAATTCTTTTGTCTTTAGTATATTTGTATTGGTTGAGGATTCAAGAAAGTAATAATGAGAACCATGTTTAGAGACATAAAACATTTCTTTCATTACATAATATCAGATGCCAAGCAATAAGAGTTATATATGTGATAAGTCACAGCTTCACCCGTGTATATGGCAGTAATCAGGTATGTATAGTCCTTATTTCTTTGACGGGTGCGGGTGCATGGAGAGGGCTCACGGGCGAGCCCTCTCCATAGCCGGTAAGTCTTTGCTGCATGTTGCAGCAAAGGCTTACCGGTAACACCCGCTGATCGCCGCCGTCGGCTTCAAAAGGAGGATGTCATCAGGGAGCCGCGATCGGTCGCCATGGTAGCCTCGGGTCTTCTGGTCTTCGGGTTAACCTATTTATTACAATATGCTATCAGCACATTGTAATGAGTAAGGAGGAAATCTACATATACTGCCATACTGTAGTGTTCAACCTTTTCTTAAAATTAATTTTTACATTTACTGTATCTACCTGATCAGCCAGACTTAGCGCATCTCGTATATTCAGCTTATAGCAAACTTCCCATATCTCATCCTTGATCCGATATGCAGACTTCCTCATCAGAAGCTGACTTAAATATTTCTTATCAAACTGCTCCCACCTACAATAAACAAAATGAAATTGAAATCGAGAATAAACAACTCACTAACTATTATCTTATGTTTTTTATCAAAAAAATAAATAAATGTTTAAAAAAATATTTAACCTTCCCAAATACCTAATAGTTTAATTCCTTGCCTTTGTTTTAATTTCTTTTTATATTCCAGGGCTGAGTGTTCGCAGTGGATTGAATAAACTAGCCGTAGGATGTAAAAAATAAATGTTTCTACTATACTTATAGGTAGTCATAAGTAGCACATAAACTACACTAAATTTGCAGGACCTAAAGATTGAGCAATTAAAATGAACTTGTAAAATGGGAAATGTAGTAAAGTGAAAGGTGCTGAACAGACTTATTGATGTGGGGGGAAAAATCTTAAAAATTCATATTATGGGATGGTCAGTTGCTAACATCCTCCCTTCTATGATTGTGCTTACAGAGATGGCTACTAGTCACTAACAGGATAATCCCAACATAGATGCTGACCCTGGTTATGAAGGGCAACTTCCTGCACAGAAAACTACCTTAGAACATACTTCATGGTTCCTGGCTTTCAAGCCTATACAAAAATGTTATTTGGTTCCATGTTCTGGGTCCTGGAGTGTCATATGTTTCTACTGACTTGGTTTTCTATTCTGATTGTATTTGACAACCCTCGACTGAGTTGAATCTGGACCTTAGATATCTGTCTTGACCATAGGTTTGTCCATGGAAGAGGTCTTCGCACTGCTTGCCCAGACCATGGAGAGGGCTTACGGGCTGAGCCCTCTCCATAGCCGGTAAGTCTTTGCTGCATGTTGCAGCAAAGGCTTACCGGTAACACCCGCGATCGGTGCTAGCACCGACCGTGGGTGTTTTCACAGCGATGGCTGCCGGCAAAGCCATCTTACCTGGGGTCGCCGCTCCCCGTGACATCAACGGGGGCGGCGATCCATCTCCATGGTAGCCTCGGGTCTTCCGAAGACCCGAGGCTATTTCGTTTTAACCCCTTCATTACAATGTGCTGTAGTATGGCAGTATATGATACGTTTTTTTTGTGTACAATAAAAAGTTTTTATAATCTAAAACAAAAAAAAGGTATTATCTGCTTTTCAACTGCTCCTTGCACGATTACCGTATATACCAGCGTATAAGACGACTTTTGAATTGAAGACAGAAAAATCTTCTGTCTTCTCTGGAGTCGCCTATCCGCCAGTAATCGTCTTATACGGCGGCGGGTCCCGGTGCATGGAGAGGGCTCACGGGCTGAGCCCTACTCCATAGCCGGTAAGTCTTTGCTGCATGTTGCAGCAAAAAGCGTACCGGGAACACCCGCGATCGGTGCTGCACCGATCGCGGGTTGTTGCACAGCGATGGCTGCCGGCAGCCTCAAAAAAGCTGCCGGCAAAAGGGGCCTCCAAAAGACATCGGGGCGCATACTCACC
This sequence comes from Engystomops pustulosus, assembly GCA_019512145.1. Taxonomy (NCBI): domain Eukaryota; kingdom Metazoa; phylum Chordata; class Amphibia; order Anura; family Leptodactylidae; genus Engystomops; species Engystomops pustulosus. The sequence goes on along the minus strand of CM033642.1, from coordinate 85,943,395 downwards.
CTCCGTTGGCCCCGATGTCCGCGCTGTGCTGTCTTCAGTCTTCCGCGCCGTCTTCTTTCTTCTGCTGGGCACCGCCATGTCTTTCCCCGGGTCGGCGCCTAGTATGACGTCAGCAGCGGCGCGTCATACTAGGCGCCTGCCGGGCAAGATCAGTGGCGGCGCCCAGCAGAAGAAAGAAGACGGCGCGGACATCGGGGGAGCAGCGCCACACATCGGGGCCACCGGAGGGTGAGTATTTAAGTTTATTTTATTTTTTTTAATGCTGGGCTGTATACTACTGGGGGCTGTGCTGTATACTACTGGGAGCTGTGCTGTATACTACTGGGGGCTGTGCTGTATACTACTGGGGGCTGTGCTGTATACTACTGGGGGCTGTGCTTTATACTACTGGGGGCTGTGCTGTATACTACTGGGGGCAGTGCTGTATACTACTGGGGGCAGTGCTGTATACTACTGGGGGCTGTGCTGTATACTACTGGGGCCTGTGCTGTAATGGTAATGTTGTTGTTGTATGCCTTATGTTTATGAGCGACAGTTTTCCTGCTATATACCTGCATGTCATAAGAATTTACATTTAAAAAAGGACCATGTTAAATTCAAATCTGTTTTTTTTTTAAATTTTTACCGGTGTTTTGTATGCGTTGGAAAAGGGGTAGTCTTATACGGCGAATATATCTTAAACTCTATATTTTAAACAGGAAAGTAGGGGGGTCGTCTTATACACCAGGTCGTCTTATACGCCGGAATATACGGTATTTTTTTTCATGGAAACAGGCTCTCTTCACATGATGACATGTGTTGTTAATCAGTAAAGCAATTAAATGTTTAGCAAATATAAGTTTTCAAAAGGTGCAGCAATTCTTTTGTCTTTAGTATATTTGTATTGGTTGAGGATTCAAGAAAGTAATAATGAGAACCATATTTAGAGACATAAAACATTTCTTTCATTACATAATATCAGATGCCAAATGAAATTACACATTGATGAAATCAAGCAGTGCTTAAAAATACTCCTCATCTATCAAACATATAGCCAATGGCAGAATGATGACAATAGTTCTTTATGTTCCCTAACTCTGGAAAAAAAGATGTTCTAAGAGAAAAAGTAACTGATCAAAACAACTAAGAAACAGTTTAAGAAATCTTACATTTTATCACAAAATAAGTTTGGCTTATTTCAGCTTCATTTCACTCTAGATTCATACAGTACTTAAAGCAAATTCTGGATCCAGGCTAGATAAGAAATGCTTTTAACGCTATCTTCACATTGCTTTCTGAAGTGAACAAATACATACTTAAAACTGCTCCAAACATCTGCAGGTTTTAGTATTGTATTGAGGGGGCTGGGTTCATAAACACAAACAGGACTGTGAGCCCTAAACTCAAGCCCCCCAAAAGGCTCTGCCTACTTACCTCACACACCCTAAATGCTATAAAACAATTAGAAGGTGGTCTCTCCCTATGCCAAAGTAAAAACTTGTAACAGGATAAACAATACACACAGGTAAGAATAGTCAACAAGCTGGGTCACAATAGAAATAGCAATGAAGCACAAAATTACAGAAACTGAAGGGCAGTCTTCAACAGGAGCTGAGTTCCAAAGACCAGGAATAATGAAAACCGAGGTATGGAACTAGTCAAAATAAACTATAACCAACTCTGAACTGAATGTGAACAAAACACTTATAGGAAACGAGAGCCTCTGCTGCAGGAATTGTTAGAGCAGAGCTCTGTGAGCCAGCCATATAAGCCAATATTCACAGAAACAAAGTAAAGGAATACACAGACAAAATAAGCATCTCTTCAGTCACACACCACTGACCGAGGATGATGCTGACACAGATGTTAAAGCCATTTTACAAGTGTTTATGACAAGGTTTTTCAGTCTCTTACTTATAATGAAATGTGTGTGCAAAATGCACTATAATTATTCAAAACATTTTAGTACAATCATACCCTTAGAATATTGGAATATAAATGTCACCTTTTATTATCTTGCACTTAATTTTTGTATAAAACAGCAACAAATAAAGCAGTAAACATAGTACAATTTGGAATAATTAATAAAAAATACTTGAGTAAAAAAAATTGTGGTGAAAATAAAAAGAATATACTTATTATATGACACAATCATGTTCTGCAGCATTTCACAAATTAGAAGGATAGTGTATAGGAAAAATCAGACATTATTACTTATTATAATTACTCAATGGGGTACATGTATCAAACTTTGGGTTTGCCTTTTTCTTTAATTTTTGAGACTTTTCATGACGCTCATTTGCAGCTTTTTTTTACACTTAAAACCATCTTGCTTCAAGTATGCCATTGTTTTTTGCAGTGTTAACTGAGTTATCATCTGAATCCAATGTGATTTGGCACATATCTAAGGCTGCCTCTGACCAGGCATAGAAATGAGCTTGGAACTGATTGCAACTGTTTGCAACTTTTGTTTTAAAAAGTTACAAATTCACTAAAGACCAGGCCCGTAACTATAGGGGTAGCAGCTAAAGCACCTGCCATTGGGCCTGCAACGTCAGGGGGCCTTGGTATTTGACCTGACACACTAAAGAATAGAGGATGTGTGCCATTTTATACATATTATGCTACACTTTGTACAGCATAATATGTATATAACAATGCACATCTTCCACAGTAAACGACATCAGCCGCTCAGATAAGAAATGTCAGGGGACAGTAGAACAACAGGACTAGGAATTTCTCATATCTCATTCCTGCCATCTACTTCCCTACTGGGACAGTACAGTACACGGGTATTAATGTATATCAGTTCATACATATATGAGTAAACAAATGAAGAAGTCTGCTATTGGGACTTTCCTATTTAAGTTATGGTGTTACTAAACACCAAATGACATACATGTCCCCCAATAAGTAAAATAATAGATATGAGGGTTTACTTGCAGGAGCTTGAAATATACTGCATGAGAGGAAAAAACTCACAAAAAGTTTAAATTGTTTTTCAGTAAACCGCACTGTATTTTACAAATGTTAAAGGCCAATAGGTCCACACAAAACTGTAACACCCCGCATATAATCCAAAGTGTTCATCTTTTGTGGTTTGTGGTAAACCCTAAAGTCTGTTAATTCACTGTCCCTGCTACTCTGCTCATTGTTATTCTGCTGAAATAATTAATTATGAAAATGGAAGGGATAAATGGCTCTATATACACCAGCATCACATTGTGTACTGTTCAAGAGGGCAAGATACTGGTTATGCTGCTGTGTTCGAAACAAGAAAATATAAAGTAGTTTGAATTATATAAATCATTTATTTTATAGAATGAGGGAATCCTCACATGTATAACAACCCATTCAGCTGCAAGTGCAATTGTCCACCATACTGTAAGCGGGATGTAGAAAAATATAGAGCATGTCCCATTTCCCAATGTATTTAATGGCATATGGCCCATTGAAGTCAATGGGAAAACCGGCTGTGAACCATATTCTATGTGAACCATATATATGTTCAGTTTCCATGGAGACCTGGGCCTGTGGTGATTGTAAATGCAATTTCCTTTAGAGGACATACACACACACACACACACACAGCTTTAGATATTAAAGTAGCACTGAAACCCTCTTGGCTCAGGTTGCTCCGGTTCTTGCACTCCCCCTGAAGCACTTTTCCCCCACATTTCTCAACAATCCCTCCTTCTTCTGTGAGAGTATTAGCTTTGTGCAGCCACAATATTTGTGGCACAGAATGGGAGAGGGGACAGTGAGGGAGCAGGGAGGAGAGGGAGAGATGCTTTGGGGGGATGGCTGTAAGCGCTAGAGCCCCAAAAACCCATAGAGACCCCTCTGCTTCTTATGTCTCTGCTTTTAGATGTTGGTTGAGGAGGTAGATCTTAGACAAGAGGATATCAAATACAACAGAAACGAAGACAGAGGAGGATGGCATGCTTAAGCTCCGGTATACAAACAGTATATAGGCTTCTCAGTTTAAACTATAACAAGAAATAAAATTTGTCAAAACAAAGGAGAATATTTGCGGAAGAATGACTAGTTTTTTTGTGCATTTTTTTTAACTATCTTTGAATTGTGACATGTTTAACTTTACATGCCTGAAAAGACATAAGAAAACTGAAAAATGAAAAAATGAGATGATACATTCTGTTAAATTGATTGTAATTATTAGAATGCAAATCTTGTATCTTGATGTTGTCCTGTTGTAAGTTGCATTTTTGAAAGCTAGTATGGAAATATTGTATGAAAGACTTTTCTCAAGTGATTGCTTTATAAATTTTTAATTTTTCTGTTTTTGTAATCTGTGTTTATTAATAGTTGAGTCACGTTAAAATGTCATTTTAGACCGTCCTCCACAGGCTCAAACAAGGATTATAGTTGTAGATCATTAATAAAATATGTTTATTTTAAATTCAGCATTTCCATTTGACATTTCTTTAATTCTTTAAAATGCACAAAATATTTAATATTCAATTAAACTTACTGAGTGGGAGCTTGTGCTTGCTATAATTTTACATGAAAAGAACTACAAAAGAACAATGTCAGAATGAACTACTGCAAGGAAACAGCTAAAACATCATTAATTTCCAGTGTGTGGAGAAGACAGCCAATTTACTTTATTACATAAGGCTGAGAAAATATTGATTCAACAGTTTTAAAAATATAAGTGAAAACTTGCTAGAATTTAGTCACAAAAAATAGTTTCATCTGTAATGTTCTTGACGGATATTTGCCTTCTTATTTTTTATTCCTGTTAATAATAAACTACTAGTTATGAAAAGGTTCCTTTAGAGATAGTAGTGTATTCGAGAATATTCTACAATACAAAGTTTAATTTGATTCTTGTAATATTTTTTCTGTAAATAGAAGACAATACAGGGGCACTATCTGTCTGATTAGTTTGGCCAGTAAGGTTTTATTTAAGACTTAAATGTCCAGTCCAGAGCTTCACATAGTGCTGCCACTATTTTGGAACCCCAACACACATTTATTTTTCCATCTCAGAAGACAAGCAGCTCCGTCTAGAAAAAGATAACGAAGAATCACAACAGATGGGCAATAATGCAGCACTGTAGTATAGTGTAGTATCATGAGTATTTACCGTTAGACTGGTGATGTCTTTGGCTTTTCTTTCATTTTCTTATTCTACCTGGCCACCATATTAGCTTCTTCCGGCTTTTATTCATCTTTGCAGATTTGGCAACACAAAAATTTTAGGTTTTTCACTTCATCATAATCACAGTGCCCCAAGTACCGTATATACTCGAGTATAAGCCGACCCGAGTATAAGCCGAGACCCCTAATTTCAACACAAAAAACTGGGAAAACCTATTGACTCGAGTATAAGCCGAGGGTGGGAAATGCATTGGTTACAGCCTCCCAGTATATAGTCTGCCAGCCCCTGTAGCATACAGCCTACCCAGCCCCTGTAGAAGAAAAAAAAATAACACTGTACTCATCTTTCCAACGTCCCCCATAGGTCCTCTTCTGTCTCAGACTGTCTCAGACAGAAGAGGACCTATGGGTGACGTCAGAAAGGTGAGTTTTGTCTTTATGTTTTTAGTTGACTCGAGTATAAGCCGAGTTAGGGTTTTTGAGCACAAATTTTGTGCTGAAAAACTAGGCTTATACTCCAGTATATAAGGGGTAGCTCATAGTCATTGTTGTTGATAGTAGTTGATAGTCAGTAGTTGATAGTCAGAGGGCCCTCAGTAGTCCATAGTCAGAGTGCCCCCAAACTGTAGCCCCAGTAGCCAAAAAAAGGAAATATTTAACCCAATTCCCTCTACTCTGGTGTCTTCATCCACTGCAAGCAAGCATGGACATCCATTTCACAGGCCTTCTTGAGCCAGCGAGATTGTGAAGGCAGAGCAGGGATCCATCGACATCAAATCCTTGTTGACATAATGGGATGAGAATAGAAAGTAGATCTGGATCCATCCCCTGGTGTACTATATACTACATGTTACGTCTTGGAGCCATATTAGCTTCTTCCAGCTTTTATTTATCTTTGCAGATTTGGCAACACAAACATTTTAGGTTTTTCACTTCATCATCACCTCCTCCATGTGTAATACACACACTTAATGTGGTTATATTGTTCCCCTATAAATCACTATTATGCCCCCACTGCAGCAAATAAAGTGAAGGTACCCTCGCAAAAGCCAATATAGTCTAAATGCCATCACAATAGCCAATACACTAATGAATCCCACCACAGTACCCAATATACCGTTGGGCAATCATAGTATCCAATATAGTAAACAAGGCCCACCACAGTAGCCAATATAGTGCGCTCCAAAAAGGAAGGATAAAGTATACCACTCACCTACAATTCTCTTTATTTTCTTATATTTTTCAAAATACAGACACGCATGAGAGGGCTGTAGCAGTTGTCTTACCCACCCCTTGATATTGTGATAACATAATAAAACATGCATACAAACATTCCTAACAAACAAACATTCAAATAATTCCTTAGAAGCATACAGTATATCAATTGCTGTAGCTACCATCTAATGACCTCCTCTGTATAAACCTGTATTCTCTAGAGAGATTTTTATTCTTCTGCTTGTATTTCATAGTCCTCATCTCCTATTTAACCCTGCAAAGGTAATAAAACTGCCCATATGGGACAGTTTTTGACATTTGTAGCAACTAATTTGTTACAATCGGTTTCCTAACCCCCTTAGTTTTCAAGACATCCCATGCATATAAATTTACATACAAAAATGAATAGCCTGATCACTGCATTCATCTTTTGACCATCACCAGACTATTAGGACATCATATGTAGATATCTTGCCCATAACCTCATTTTTGGTAGAAAACGGTTTAGGTCACTGTATACAAACATAGAATCAAACTCTGCACAAATAACTTAAAAAACAGGGGTCCACATAATTGTAACATTAAAGATCTACATCCTGCAACTATCGAGCATTACAGAGGACAGTCCAATTTTTTTGTGGATCTTTGGTAAAGTAACACTTCTTTGGGAAGTTTTTCAGGGGGAATAATTTTTCTCCAGTTTTTTTTAACTGGAGAAGACCCCATAATTTATTCTGATAGTTCAATAAGGAATTTTCAGAAAGCAGTTTATATGTATTTCTATCTAGGAGTTGGCGTTCAACCTCTTTCATGTAATACTTCTTCGATATCACTACCACAATTCCGCCTTTGTCAGCAGGTTTCATAATCAAATCCGGCTGACTTTTTAACCACTTCAATACCCGATGTTCCTTTTCATTTAAGTTCATACGGTCTTTTTTATGAATTATTGACTTCATATCCATTTTAACAAATTTTGCTAAAGTAGCAACAAAGCTACCTGGAGTAACTTGAATAGATGTACATGACCTAACACCACTGTTTATTCTTCTCAAGACCCAAGAGTTCAATCAGATCCTGGAGTGTATTACAATCTGGTTCTGGGAAATTTTTATGAAGGCTTAATCCCAATAGGTCTAGATAGGTAGGGGTATCACTTTCTAACTTAGATATTCTTTAGGGGTCAATATTTCCTTTTTCTGGGTACACAGTTTATGTAATTGTAACCTATTTATAGCCATATATAGATCAGTTTCAAACTGTACATTGTCAAAGGTATTAGTTATACAATAGCTCAAAACCTTAATTAATAAACTGTGAGCGGAATATTAGCTATATTTTATTGGTGAGTGACCCACTTTATCTTTCCTTTATGTGAATGTACGTTGATTCCTGTTAATTAAATGCTGTGCTTTGTCATGGAGTTAAGAAGAGAAATTTGGCATGTAGTTGATATATTCTCCGTCTTTCCCATGTGAAATGCGTTTGTAGTGCAGTTCCAAACTCTTTTCTTTATGGATATTTCATAGTTCATATCTTTATCCAAATGTCAAATTGTGGCTTGTTTGACATTTAGTCAACCATAAAATTTTAATAAAAATTTATCAAAAGGTCATATATCCAAAAATAGTATAAATGAAAATGTCAGCAGGTCCCTAAAAAATTACACCTTATTTAGCTATGTGCATGCAAGTTTAAAGGGATATTCCAGGAAAAAAGCATTATTCATATTCCAATGGGTCATTAAAATATAAGCTAATATGTAATTAGTTGTTATTTAAAATGTAGCTTCCCTTAGCTGAAAAATGTTGTGAACATACACTATAATGGAGAATTAAAATACTATTGGCCATTTAATCCTGTGACTTTGTCCCTGTGGAAGAGACACCGGACAGAAGATAGCTGCATCACATGTCCTCCACTTGCCTGGGCAAGTCATGTGATCACCACCACTTTTGGCTGTAGTAGGTTGGATCATTGGCGTAACTAGGAGAGTCAAGGCCCCATAGCAGATTTCTGCATGGGGCCCCCCTCCTCCTTAAAAAATATTCATACATACACACACATTTATACAATCACACACATTTATACTCTTAAATACACACACATAACATTCTACACTCCCTTTTATATATTTGTACACACATACATACATACGTATACATATTCACTCATATGCACACATTTATGTACTCATATATACATTTATACACTAATATATGCTATATATATATAAACTCATACTATATATACATACAATATAACCCAAATAAGTTATGTCCTATAGAGGAGTACGGGTAGCTTCCCCCCAATCTAACTTACAACACCCTAAAAAGTAGGGGAACTTACAAAATATTTTTTTTTAAAAATGTTCTTCTTTTTATTTCATCAGCAATAAAACATACGTTTAGCAATTTATTTCAACTTTAAAATGATCCCAAAGGTAGATTGGGGCTCAGGCAGCCCAGCTGTAGCAAGTCAGTAATACATTACATTACATTACAGTATCCTATGTTGGCATTCCTATTGTTTAGATAAACTTTTCTTTCCATAATAAAGATTCAGTTTTAATTACCTTGCTGCTATGGCTGCCGTGCGCCCCTCGCCCCATATACATATACACACAGTTTATGTGCATCAAAGTTGCATACAAACTGTTTATATACATACATATAGCATACATACATCATATTCTTTTACATATGGTATACACCCACGGTGTATACACTTACATACAGTATAAAAACACGCTACACACATACTGAATCTGTATACAGCATATACACACACACATACAGTATATACAATGTGTATACATACACAATGCATATACACACAGCATACACACATACATACACTATATACATACATGCAGTATATACAGCAGATACACAAATATACCACATGCATATAAATATATATTTATATGCATGTGTCTACATACAGCATATAACCACACATACAGTATAAACAGCATATACACATACACATACAGTATATACAGAGTTTACACACATTTGCATATACATGCAGTATATGCACACATACATACAGTATATACAAACACATATTTACAGCAAATACACACACATACAGTATATACTGTCCAGCATATACACACACATACGGCAAATACACACATACATACAGCATATACTGTACAGCATATACACACATACATACAGCATATACTGTACAGCACATACACACATACATACAGCATATATTGTACAGCACATACACACATACATACATCTAACTATACATACATATATAGGGACTTACACTTCTTGCAGACTTGCTGTGGGAGGCTGTTTCTTCGGGAGGGTAGGTGGGCAACGCGCCCGGGAAGCCACAGAAGTAGTAGGCCGGCCGCGCGACAGCGATGCGGTAAGCCTGGTAGATGACTGCGGAGGGGGGGGCGGGGCGGACAGACGGATTACGTCGGGGAAGGAGAGGGCCGGCCAGGCATACTGAGTAGGATGGGGAGGGGGGGGCGTGGAATTGGGTTTGGCAGCGGACGGAGTGGGCCGGCCGGGCAGCCGCAACAAACAGACTGGACCAGGCAGCAGCGGGTGGCCTAGGCCACAGAAGGTGTGGGCCGGCCAAGTAAAGAGTGGGTTGGCCCCGGGCGAACTAGGCCGGCCGAGCGGGGGCGGTCGGAGTGAGCCGGCCAGGCGGATTAGGTGGGCGGACAGAGACAGGGGGACGGCACAGGGGCCCGTATTTCTGTACAAGGGTGGTCCCATCGCCCCACTATGCATTTGTAAATTTTGTCTCTGCTGTTCATCCGGGTCCCTGTGCCGCCGGGTCCCGTAGCAACCGCTACGGCTGCTACGGCTGTTGTTACGCCACTGGGTTGGTTGCAGTACATCCAGTATGGCCAGTGCTGTGGTGAGACGCCATCTCAGTGAGGTAATGTGCAGTGATGGCAGTTACACACATCATTACTAAAGTAAAAGAGTGAGAGACGTAAGAATTTGTGATACAAATTTCTTTACAGGAATTCAGGCACAGCTATATAAATTTGGTATCTTTGTGATTCTACTAACCCAAAGAATAAAGGGAATGTGTCATTTGGAAATCCATTATGAAAATGACACAGCTGCTTTTTTGTCAAGTTCCGAGCATTTGGAACTCCATACATTCTAAAAAATAAAATAGGCATAGTTTTTGGCAGGTGGGGAGTATAAAGCGACAACATAAAATGGAAAACTGTTGTATTCTTTAAAGGTTAAATTGTGTTTTTGCACTTTATATAAGGCAACCTGTAGTCACATGGAAAGTATGAAAACTTACTGCATGTTCTGCTGCACTATACCTCATTAAATCACCACTAAACAGATGAGTTACCTTTACTTTTTCCGCTTGTGTTGTGTTTAGTATTATGTTCAAGGTTCTATTTTTTTCTTTTGAAAAGCTTTGTTAAAGATCATTAAAGCATATAAGCCTAAAGTGGCATATTCTGAGAAAATTCAAGTACTTCACATGATACATATTACTGACCACCAATTCTTTGTGTACTATAACTTCATTAAATTATCTATTAGTGAGTCCTTTTTCCCCTTCTGTAGAGGTCTAAAGTGCCCTTTGAAATGAACAGTATAATTAAATGAATCAGTATCCTAATCACAGCTGAATTTTTTTTCATTAAAAAGCTGTATCTTACATCATATCTTTTTCACACATGGCCTTGTATGTCTGGGATGAGACATTTTAAACAGTATGAAGTATTATTGTGAGAAAAATCTGAAATAAATATTGTCGTGCTGTGTTACTGTTTATTGTGCTTCATGTCTTAATGGCCATGTTTGAGCCCTACAGACAGAGCCATATATTTACATTTTTCCCTTTTGTCATGTACCAAATTACATTTTTTATTGTGTTTCATGTAAGAGCATGACAGCTTCTTTTCACTTTTAAATCATATACGAGGCTTCATACATACACAGTGTGGACATTATAGCAGCCAGCATTTTAGAGGTGCCTGATAACCTTATCAACATTCATAATAGATAATAGACAAACCACAGATACATGGGATAAATGCAACACTTCTTTATATTCTTTCTTTCTCAATAAATACAAGATGAATAACAATACACATGAGTAGAAGGGTCATATCAAATATCCACACTATCCACAAGTGTAGCAGGTTCACTGAGCCCACAGAAGTGTTGCTGCTATGTTTTGTAGGTGTTGCATTTACAGTTTACAGTTTGTCCGCGGCTTGTATATTATCTTCTTCGAACGTTGTTTTCAGGTTGTTTTTGGACACAGCATTTTGTGAGGCATTTTTGTAGCAGGAAAATATATTATGGGGGAGATTTATCACTAGTGTCTAAGAGCAGTCTAGTTCCCAATTAGTGTTCTGCTTAAATTTTCTCACAACTGAAAGCTGAACTCTGATATCCATGGGTAACTAAAACAGTTCTGAAAGTACCAAAAAGAAAGAGCTGCAAAATTAGAGATACATATTCTTTATTATGGTTCTCCACCGATTTATACACATAAATATCCCACAAATGGTAAAATCAAATACATAGGGGAAACAAGTAGCCCCAGATGGAAAAAGTGACATCCACAGAGTACCTATAACCCCCCTTCCGTATGCCCCAGAGTCAATGTATGCCCAGAATTTATAAAAAGTAGTCGGTACAACAATAAGACCAATAAGGGTAAAGTGCCAATAGTGCAATGAAACAAATAATGAAATGAACCGAAAGGTGCCTTCCAGTATTAAAAATTCCATATCTCTAAAGCACAATTACCCAAAATCATGGTGAAGGGGAGACAAGGGGCAATCAAAAGGAGGCCAAATGGTACACCCCTTAGTAATATATATTTTTATTGATAATTTTGCAACTCTTTATTTTTGGTACTTTTTGGTTTTTGTAGTTTTTTTTTGATGACTGAACTGCATAAAATAGCATTTCTGGCATATTTACATTGACATGTACCTGCTGCATAATTAACCTTGAATAGCTTTGAACTTTTTATTTTTGTAAATATTTGTTCACATTCATTCCCATTCTTCTCACACAGGAGACTTTATTGTGCAATGCTGTTACGGGTGTCTTGGGTCACAGGAGAACCCATGTGCCTCTGTGTGCCCCTCCGTACCTGCTGCCTCACTTACCTATCCGGGTTCCAGTGGCATCTCCCACGGCTTGGCCCTAGGTGTCAGCTTACATCATCGTCCGTGGTGGTACAGTGGGTGCACTACCTCTGGTGCATGACAAATCCCTTAAACATCAATAAAACACATTGAAATATATTCCTTTGTAAGAGCAAGACTGTCATACATCCTATTAGGCCCTGCCTTTTTCACAATCTAATAGGAATAACCTGAATGCACGTCCATCTCTCCTCCTTTCTCCTCAAACCTTGCTCACTTACACTTTGCTGATACCTAACTACAGGTAGACTGCACTGGTAAATGAATCTCCAACTCTTACAGTTTTTATTGCCACAGTAAGAAAAAGCTGTATTCTGAAGCCATGACAACAATAATGGCCATGTCTGGCTTCATAATCCCAATGTATGTCAAGACTAAATATAAGATTAAAAGATTGACATCCTACATTTATAATATTGAGACATTATATTGGTTAATGATATACAATCAGGAAGAATTGTTTTTGGTATAAATACCTAGTAAAACAGTACAATAATTCCTTCTCTTTCTCTCTGTCCTTCACATAATTTATATATGTAGTAAAGTACGGTAAAGAGAAAAATGACAGTCAGTATGGATTCTTGAATATAAGTCATTCACAGATTCTGAGCTGAGGCGGCAGGTGTTGACCAGTTTTTCTGCTGAATTAACTATGAAAGGTTATAGCTGAATAATTATTTTTCAACAAAAAACTGAACACCCACAGTATTTTCTTTTAAAAAGGCCCTTTGAATCACAGGTCAGTAATATGTGATTCACTGCACAAGTTGCTTTGTAGCTAAAGCTCTTCCAGTGTATTCTTGCTCTCGCTACAGTGAAAAAGCAGACTAGTGAGGTGGAAATTCTGACATATTGGATAATCTGTCAAAGCGCTAAAAAACAAGTTGCGGTTTGACAGGAGCTAGACCTCTCTACAGCTATGAGAGCTTGCCCACTTTGCCTGACAATCACTTATGAGTACAGCATAGAAATGATAAAAATCACCATACAATAGCATGCAGCACCTTTTCTATGACAAAAAATGCCAACATGAGACAAGGAAGTACAGGTTCATGTTTTTATCTTGGTATTGATGAAGAGTAAGCTTAAAACATAGATGCACGCAGTAAAATGTAAAATAATTGGTATAAAATATTCTATATAAAAATCTATTTTACAAACATCAAACTAGTATGTTTTGGAGTGTGGGAGGAAAACCTTACAAACACGGAGAGAACATATAAACTTTTTGCAGATGTTGACCTGGATGCGGCTTGAATCCAGTACCCTAGCATTGCAAGGCTGTAGTGCTTACCACTGAGCCACCATGCTGTCAAGTTTTCTGTCACCAAATTATCAAGGTACCTTTTTAAAAAGCAAAAGAAAATGCTAAAAATCATGAGCTGGTGGAGCAAAAAGTCTAGAAAATCTCAGGAGCGAAGTGCTAGATGGGCCAAAATTTTAAATACTGTGCAAAATTTTATTAATTTGGTGCAAAATACACCAAAAGCCCAATGTGGTACAGTGCACCAGACTGGAGTGGGCTGGAGATGTGTGAAGAACAGAAATCATAAAGAAAATCAGGCCAAAGAACATCATTTATAGTGATACAGGAACATAAAGATGAACCATACTGGTAACTAGAAATCTGAGAGTCATACAATATAAGGCCTCAATCACGGGACCATAAACCCATTGACTTCTATTATGCATGGTCACAGAGTGCTGAGGCCACCATGTCTCACTGCCGTGAATATGCTGGGTGGCCATGCTGCAAAATATGGTGCTTTTAAGGGGGTTTTCGCATAAAAAGAAAGTTCTAAATGTTAACACAACAGAGATGATTATAATCCCCTTAGTTTACAAGTTTACTCAGTTTTGTTGCTGTTTTAGCTCTTATAACTCAGTACTGGTTAGTGTAAGATTCAAGACTAAGCAGAGACTTCATGATTCCTCTAGTAGTACTATCACGGTTCAGGGTTTATCTAAACTTTTATGTAGCTTCTGAACATTCTACTAGTATCTGACACATAGAAATTGAGAAATGAGACAGATTAGAAATGAGAAATGATGAGAACCATGAGATGCATATAACACACAATGACACTCTCAGCTCTGCTAACTCACCTGTAAACGCACAGACTGAGCTCTGCTATCCATCCTGGATAAAGACCTCATCTGTCTGTAGTTTGTAGATAAAGTCTCTGCACACTGCTGCTGGCTGGCAGGAAGTGCCTGTGTCTGAGCTGCTCTTGTAATGCAGGGGGGATGGGCAGGAGGCAGAGAGCACTTTAGCCATGCAGATAAGAGAAGCTATTCATGAGAAGCATCCGACCATTTACAGTCCTATCCTTGGGTAACCTAAATTGTAAACGCCAGGACTGATAGAGACAGGTTGTACTTATATATGTGAAATGCTGTATTTTGTTAATAACAGAGAATAAGAGAATGTATTATTTTTTATTTTGACTATATTTTAAGATTTAAGAATACTCCTCTACTCCTCTAATAAAATTTACCAAAAAAGGTTGGTCATATTGGTAGTTTTAATAACTAAAACTAAGCATACAGTAACATCCTGCGCATAAGAGGGCAGTACTTGATTCAGGGAGGCCCATAAGGGGCCAGTACATGATTCATGAATGGAAAGGACAACAAAAATGAGATTTTCTGTGCCATGCACACCTCCCGCAGTAGGGATACAAAAGATGTATCACATGTTTCCATGAATTAATAAATATTTATAAACACATCGTTTGGATTAAAAAGGGAGATTAATCCAACAGGAAATGATGGAATGTAAAATTAAAAATTACAAAAAATGTTACTGAAAGTTCAGGTTACTACAGTTTTTTTGGACAGTCATGTTAACGTCAAGAGGATGATTATTGCTTCCAAAAGGGTACACATTTTAAAAAAGGGGTACTTTAGGGACCCAACCTTTAACACTTTAGTCTTAGCTTTGAGGGACATTATGTGAGACAAACTTTGGAATTTCAGAATAAATAATTGAATTGTTTTTGTCGAATTGATTTTAGTTTTATATTAAATTCAAAACATATGGAACTGGCAGAGTTATGTTGAAACGACAATTTGCGATATGTTTGACAGATTTCAGCAATATTAAGAGTCATAAATAGAGATATACTTGAATAAAACATCTTTTCAATTTCTGCTCCACTATTAGCCCAGGGGTATTTTGTCTGTGTTCTTAATCCTTAAAGTAGCTAATTAGAATATAAGTATTGGGATGAAAAGCTCCCTGGACATCAAACATAAGCACTAATGTTCTTCATCTCTGTCATGTCTTATTAGCAATTAGCATTGTATTTTAGCACATTTCACTTGTCTCCTTTTTCTGGACTTTTTTTCATTATCTATAAAGATTTTCTGTCATAAGGAAATCTGTTTAAAATAGGTTTTCATGGTAAATTTAGCTGCTATTGACCAAAGGCAGGTGACTAAAAATGCTGTATATAAAAAAAAATCCATTTTATAATTAAAAAATAAAAGTATAATATAATTATTTTCTAATCATACTTTAAAATTCAATATTAATCTGAAAGAATACTGAAAAACCGATTATTTTTTATCTTTGAACACACTATATGAACACACTTGTTAAATATATCTTTATTTTAATAATTAATATTATAATAATTTTGTTGTAATCAGAACTTAGGCTCCTTTCAAATAAACTGCACCCAGCCGTGCTACAGTAACCCCACACATGTGGGGTGTAGAACATGTGTGTAGGACACATCTTTTCTATGTTTATGGCCAGATGCCATGCTTCGCTATAGCGAGGGGAGAGGTAAGCAGCACTTATACCTTCTCCCCTCCAGCCGATTGTGTTCTACACTGGGTCCTGACCCAGGCATAGGACATGTTCGTATGAAAGTAGCCTTTGACAGCTCACGGTTGTACGGGCTCTGCTGACAATTGGGCACACACATTACTCTAATATCAATATTTTTAATTAATTATAGATAATTAATAATTTAATAAATTAAAGATAATTTATTATTTAATTGATGAAAAAAAGATAATGTAGTGATATGTAGAGAGATGAGCAGATACATATCTTTATACCACTGCATTGAGCTTGTGGAACAGTGTAACTATATGGAAGTCTTAGATAAAATCCTTCCATTGACAGACAGTTATTCCATAGTCCAGCAGGTAAGCACACTGTACTGTATTTCTATGGCATGGTAGAGTGAAGATTGGGAGTTTAAGTACACTCTGACAAAAAAAAATATTATTTGGATAACATTACATTATTTAGAGACAATGGGGCTCATTTACTAAGGGTCCGAACGCGGCACTTTTGTCAGGTTTCCTGAATATTTCCTATTTGCGCCAAATTGCCCTGGGGATTTTGTCGCATGCGATCGGATTGTGTCGCATCAGCGCCGGCTTTCATGCAACAGAAATCAGTGGGCGTGGCCGTCGGACAACCCGACGGATTCGGAAAAACGGTAGAATTTAAAAAAGAATTTGTGTCGCAAGATACACTGGGGAGAAGAAGGTGAACTCTGGCAGACCTCGGCGCAGCAGCGACACCTGCTGGATATCGGGCACACAACCTTAGTGAATCCCAGCAGACCTGAATTAGTGCCGGACAACCCCCCGCAGGATCGCGACTGGACCGGTTAAGTAAATGTGCCCCCTTGTATCAGGGGAAGCCTCAGAGATGTAAAAAACGCCATATATGGAGAGATAAAAATAATAATCTTTATTTATATATCGCTATCAAATTCCGTAGCACTTTGCAAATCATAGGGCACATATACAAATATAATATTACATTACATAGAACAAACAGTCATATGGAACAATTGGAGTGAATGCTCTGCTCACAAGAGCTTACAAGGTATTTCCCCATGACGTGGTTCCAACTCTGCAGACAGCCCAACATATATATTGAAAGGATTCTTTCCCTCTCCACTGCACACAGTTACTATGGGATCTCCCTGCTTGATATCAGAGTGTGTACCCAACTGTCAGCAGAACTCGTGCTATGTGTCCAATTTACAAATTGCAGAAACCAGTCAAGTAAGAAATTCACAGAAAAGATGCTTTCATAAAACATACAGCAGAAACACTAATAAAATAAATTAATCGAATTTGTAATATTTTTATCATTAGAATTCATACTAAAAAAAATGTTTGAAAGTTTAGTTATGTTTTAAGTAAACATCTTTAAAATATTGTATAACAGAGCATATTCATTTGATACAGTGGATGATTTTGCATTAGATTCATATAGAATTACCAGATCTCGTATTCTCTTTTTACAATGTATTGTTAATTAAATGCTTGTTAGTGTTTTACAAATTTTTGGAAAAACAGACTTAATAGGAGATGAGGTGGAGCAATATGAAAGCATGAGTAAATCAAGCAATATTGGAAGAAGAGTGTGAGGGCACTGAAATATTGTGACTTTGACTCCTGAATTACACTACTGACCCTTGCTAGTTATTTGACTATTCTCTTTCTAGTCCATTCTGTGCATCACCACAATCTTGGATTTGACCTGGTTCTGCCTGACTTTTTTTTTCTTAGTATCATAGTATATAGGGCTGGAAAAAGATGCAACACCATCAAGTCCAACCTTTAAGAATTAAATAAATGTTTTATCCCCATGACCCGTGATATTTTTTCTGTCCGGAAAGGCATCCAGGCCTCTCTTGAACATGTAAATAGAGTCCGCCATAACAACCTCCTGCAGCAGAGAGTTTTTATACACTGGTGCCCAAAACTGTACACAATATTCCATGTGTGGTCTGACCAGGGATTTGTATAAGGGCAAAACTATGTCTTTATCATGAGAATCTATTCCTCTCTTGATACATCCCATAATTATATTTGCTTTAGCAGCAGCTGCCTGGCTCTGGTCTCTAAAATTAAGTTTACCATTTACCAATACCCCCAAGTCCTTTTCAGCTCAAGTTTTACCAAGTAATTGACTGTTTAGAACATAATTATACTTTTTTTTGTCCATGGCCCAAGTGCATAACTTTACATTTATCTACATTAAACATCATCAACCTTTTCTCTCGTTGCTTGTCTCTTATCTGTTGTTTTGTCCCTAAGTTTCTTGTCATCTTTCCAGTGTACTCATTCAGTGTAGGGATTGTTGATCATAAGTCACTGAACACTAGATTTTGCAAGGCTTGTTTGGTAAGTGACAGGGGTTGTGGGTGAATTTTGGGCCTGCACTCTATCTATAATGAACAATGTTCAATATTTTTGCGTGAAAAAGTATTTACGTAATTAATCTTAGTTAGCTACTATGACTTGTTTTTCAGTTTTTTTTTGTGCTAAAGACAACAAAAACAATACATTTGATGTTACTAATGATATGTTCTTGTGTACAACAATACAAGTAAAAGTGTGCCATTTTGTATAAATGATGATGAATAATTTCAGATGACCAACCAAAGGAAATCCACGTAGATACTGCTGATTTTTATTTATCATTAATGCATAAAGAAAGTTGCAATCAACAAGTAAAACAATGAAACCTGTACTACAATGGACATTCAGTAAAAGAAACCTACTTTTACTACTTGTTCAGTTGCAGGTTTACCATGTTTGGCATAGCCTTGAACAAAATTTGGTTCAGGTACCCAAACCTAAATACCCATTGGTAACACCCACTGGGTATAATGGTGGAAATAATGGGATGGTTCTCCTCATCACCAGTTAACACCTGTGATCGTTGCCAGCACTGATGGTGCATGTTATTTCTTTAAGTGCATTCCGCAAAATCACCAACTTCCCAAGGATCATTGCTCCCCATGGTGTCATCAGGAAGCAACAATCCTACGGAAAAGGATTGCACATCGCTGGCATTTAAATTCCAACAATGGGTTTTCCATGGAATTTAAAGGGTTAACAACTATATACGGTGGTCGACCAATGGGGATAGCCTAAATGCCAAACCTCAACTTCTGGCTGCTTAACCCTAATCAAGATGCAAATTCTTAGTTTTGGTTATTTTCTGAAAATAATTATGTGTTGTGTAAAATGAAAAAACTTGTGTTTAGCAATGGGATTACAATCATCACAGTATATTAAACAATGTAACTGTTTGTATGTAGATTTCTAACACTTTTGCTTTATTTAGAACATACAGTGTGTGAAATGATCGGCTTTGAAAAAATGGAATGCTCTGAGAGTTGTAGTCTTTCAAACAGAGCTGTGAAAGTCTGTACCTGTATTGGAACACTACAGCTCCTAGAACTTCCAAGTCTCTCAAATCTTCAGCTCCTAGAACTTCTGCATACTTCAAATTTACAACTTATTAACCACGAACGTTACCCAAATCTAGCTCTATGAAAATGTCTGGGTGTATAAAATGTACAATAACAGATATTCTAAACCCTTAAAAATATGCAAGTTACTTTTTGTCTATGGAAGAAAATGGTTTCACATTGTCACCCACAGGTACTATGTGGGAGATTTATCAAATGTGGTTAAGTGCTCTAGTTGCCCATGACAACCAATCAGAGCTTAGTTTTGATTTTTCAACAGATTTTGAAAACTCTAATATGGGCAACAAGGGCAGTTTTACCTAATACACTTCTGATAAATCTCCCCCTATATTATATTAAATGTTCAACCCATTGAAGTGTGTTGCTTCAGTGAAGCCGGCTTCATTGCAAATGCTCCTTACCTAAGACTTATATGCAATAAAATATGCCATGCAATGTAGTATGCCAGCTTCACTAAATGAATATAGAGGTGTTTTAAGGTGTGGATTAAGATAAGTGCTTTTTTTTAGCCACCAGACACAGATAAACTACATAACTTTTGGACACAGTGGGTAGTTTAGTGTTCCAAAATAACTTTTAAGCTTTAAAACATTACTTAATAATTTAATAAAATCAAAGACCCCTCACTAGACAGGTTGTTTCAGAGTACTAGACACTAGACACATCACATTAAGTGATAAGTACACTAGTATAAGTTTCTGTGAAATATAAGTGAGAATACATGTAATTTGTAAAGACAAGGAGGTGGAGAGTTTAACACTGAAGTCCAGCTTTCCTCACTGAGGTGAGGAGAGCTTGACTTCAACGTTGAGCTCTCCGCCTTCATGATTTTATACAACCAATTCACAATTCACATTACACTTCAAAGTTGATTTTCTGAATGATACCACCACACTGAGCCATGAAAGAAACATGATCTGGAAGGTGTTAATCTGCGTTACAACATACCAGTAGTGGTTAATTAGGTCAATATCTGATGACAAGTTCGCTTTAAGTAATTGCCCCTGTCTTGTGAGGGAGGTAATACGTTATGTTTTATATTCCTATGCTTTTGATCAATTGACATGAACACAAACAGTGGGATCCTTTTTTGCCTAAAGCTACTGTGCTTGGAAATAATCATGGATAACAACATGATTATATTTTCTGTATCCGCAGAACAGGAATATGAATATTTATGAAGTATATGAATGTAAAAATGAGAGTTTTGATTCAATTGCTTCTCCCTTAAGCGCAATATCAATATTACTTTAATACATCAGTATTATTACATCCTATTCCTACATTTGAACAAAAACCTATTTAAACAGGTCAACTTTACTGGCTTCATGGTGATTAAATGCAATTGGCATAAAACTTTGTCCTGTCAAAGACTAGAATGAAGGATTATTATCAGAGTATTTAAGTAAATGAAATAGTAAATTAAAAAACATCTTTCTATACAGTATATACAAACAGAATATATATACACTATACTATAAGTGCATTGCTATGTCTTTTTAGGTAATGTTGCATTTGACATTGAGTATGGAAAATAAATGATTTGATAAATACATAAACATTGTACCTTTTATACAAATGGGCTGAAGCAGGCAATAGTGTATAGCTACATTGGTTAACTCTGTTTATTGGTTAGTTGATGGGATTCCTTTCTCCAGGTTCCGAATTTCCAAGGATCATTCTTCTATATGCGTGATTACATTACAAATGTGCCTCTATTCTGAAAAAACAAAATAAATGTAATGCTACTGTTCCAATGATTTGCAACACTGACTCCCTTCTGGTCACAATCATTTGCAGCCAAACACAGAACAATATTCATACAGCAGTTATAGTATTATAGTAGATAAGGGTTAAAAAATGCAGGTCCATCAAGTCCAACCTAAAAGATAAACAAAATGTTTTGGTTCTGTGATATTTTGGTTCTCAAGAATTTCCAAACAGTAAAGAAGTCTCTGCTGATGGCAGAACCGCCTCTACTCTAGGTGTAGAGGATGCCTCATTTTCCTGTTCACAGACCTAGGTATAAAAAGTTCTTTGTAAAAATCTCTGTACTGCCCATTCAGGTAATGTATGTTGTAATGAGGTTTCCCCTTTCGAAGCTGAATATTCTCAGCTGCCCTACGTTATTACCCTGCCTACAATAAGCGATAGGTTTAATTTGGCTGACATTCCCTTCCTTTGCCAAAGTGGAAACATGAAAACAAAGAATAGATAATAAAAACATGGAAGACTAGTCATCAGATACGTGTCAGAAACAAGCATGCATTACAAAATTAATGCGGTACCGAATCAATGGTCAGAAAGGAATGTTCAGAAAAAAGTCAAAGGGTCAATAAATTTAAAATACATAAGATAAACACCAGCCAGCTCCAAATAAGAGTAATAACTATCACAGGGGAAATGGCAGGCATACCGTATATAAGATATACTGGTCCAGAAGTTACTTGGACCCGTTCCATGACATCCAGACAAAGCAGACCAGCAGGGGAGAAGTGTGAGTGGAAGAAGAATCTGACCATCTCAGCTATCTTAATCCTTTGCATCCCAGAACAGAATCACCACAAAACAGTTTGGTGTGGTGGAAATCAATTAAGTCAGCCAGGAATAAGTAAATGAGTGTTTAGACTAGTAAGAACAGATTGTAACTTAACCCCTTTCTAACGCGGCTTAAAAAAGGATTTAAAGGGGTATTCCTCTAGTTTCTTAAATGTACTTAGGAGAACAAAACTATACATTCTCTAATTAAATTAAATACTGCTTTTCACAGAAATAATTCCAACCTGTCTCTATCAGTCCTGGTGTATACAATTATTGTTTCCCCTAGACCCAACCCTGGATCTTCTGAGTTTAGGGTCAGCAGACATCTTGTTTTTCTGTGCTGTGCTAAGCTGTTCTCTCCCTGTAGCCCCCACCCTTGCATTCATGGATGGGCTCAGACAAACACACAATGACTTCCTGTCGGAAAAAAAGTCGGATTAAAGCTACAAGCTACAGACAGATAAGATCTTTATTTCAGGGGACGGACGTATATAGCAGAACTGTGTGTATAAAAGGAGTTAGCAGAGCTGAGAGTGTCATTGTGTGTTATTTCCATCTCCTGGATCTCATCATCTCTCATCTCATCTCATCTCTGATCTGTCCCATCTCTCTTTTTACATGTCATATAGTAGTACAATGTTTGAAAGCTAAATAAAAGTGTACCTGAGTGAAGTTGGCCCCCTACCTTTTTCAAATAAAACAAAATTGGTGTCAAACTTTTGTGCTACGTTTGTGCTGGTTTGTAGAGCAAAAATTTTCGTTTGTGCCACTATCGTTTTAAGATATTAATTAAAGTTTCCAGAGCTCATCGGAGGTCAACCAGCCCCCCCCTCCCCCACATTACCCAAACCAAACAAAACTGGTGACAAACAATTTTGCTATGTTTGCTCTGGTTTGTGCTGCTCAAATTTTTGTTTGTGCTGCTTTTGTTTTGAATATAAGAACAAAAAATTAAAGGTCAAAATTTCTAGCAGTCCCCCCCCCCACATTAACCAAATCGAATTGGTGTCAAACATTAGTGCTGCCTTTGTGCTGGTTTTTGCAGCAAAAATTTTTGTTTGTGCCGCTATCATTTTAAATATATTCATACTTTTTTCAAGAGGTCATCAGAGTTAATTTCTTCCAAAGTACAATGTGTTTGCTAGCTCCCCCTGGTGATCAAACCAGGGAAGTGTCATTAGGTTTGTTTTCTACCAGTTCATCCTAAACACCTTTAACCTATGTAAAGACCTGAACATACCTTAAAAATGATAGCAGCACAAGCAAAACTTTTCGCTGCACAAACCAGCACAAACGTAGCACTAATGTTTGACACCAGTTTTGTTTGATTCGGTTTATGTGGAGGGGCTGCATGAACTTTTGACCTTTCATTTTTGTTCATTTATTCAAAACAAAAGCAGCACAAACAAAAATTTGAGCAGCACAAACATAGCAGAAATGTTTGCCACCAGTTTGGTTTGGTTTTGGCAATGTGGGGGGCTGGTTGACCTCTGATGACCTCTAGTGAATTAAGAGTTTAAAAATTATCTTTACTGTGTAAACATCAATAGGGGATTGAGATTTGAGAATTCTCTTTCATGGGCAAACACCTTTAACGACTTGGGCATTTTTAGCGAATTCTCATATGTGTCTATTTAAGGGCTATTTAAGGGCCTATCTTAAAATTTTTTGCATTCCCTATTTCGGGACACATAGGGCTAGTTAAAACGTAATAAAAATGTAACGATTTTTTTAACTTTTAGTTTCATTTGGAGTTTTATTTGGTTGTTTTGATATATAATATGTATTGTCTTGGGGAAACGGGGCGAACATGGCAATACGTTAGGTATTGAAACAGGATTGTTTTTTTATTATATTGGGAAATGAGAATATATTTTATTGAATATTTATTAATAATTTTGTGTGTTTTTACTTTATTTATCCCTCATGAGGTCATAAAAGACAGTTGTTCACAGCTTTATTTATACTTTTTTTTCCTTTACAAGTTTTCCACTGTTGGGAATTTATAAGCTCCCCAGTTACAGGGGGAAAGGATCCCCTGTGAGGCTGATGCTGATCAGGGTTGTATGGGATCTACGACTAGACCTAGCAGCTCTGATTAACGCCTTTAAATATGGTGGTCATGTGAACGCCGGGTCTATAGAGACAGTGGCAGTGCTGGTTCTTCTCCTGCCTTTACAGCACTACTTTGGCACGATGCAGTGAGGAGTGAATAAGTGAGAAGCAGAAATAAACCATCCAGGCCTGGACCCAGTCCTGCTCCCTTGACCAGTGCGGGAGCTGTAGAAAACTAGAGTGATGTCTAAAGACTTATATATAGAAATAACAGTCAAAAAGCATCCAGTCCCGAATCAGTCCAACCAAAAATATACAAAAATATAAAAACTGGAGCTCAGTGTCTTCAATATATAACTCACAATTTCCAAGGGAAATGTAAAAACTCCAATTAAGAATTGACTCCTATTCAGACCTCAGGATCACCATGCCTATACACATAGTATAGCCTACATGTATTTCATGATTCTGTTTAATAGTCAAATACTCAAATACTCATTTACAACAGATAAAAACAGCTTTAAAAATTGTCTTAACAATGATACTACGTCAATGTAATTTTTTTTTTCTACAAAGCTAACAGAGATTAATGAGGTATAAACATATGACAATCTATTTCTCCACTGCGGCAGTCTGCAAAACCTTAGTGAGGGATAAGTTTTGATTTTTATACACCAAATACTTTAACACTTAGATTGCTGATGTTCTGCATCAAGCTGATATTTGCTACACCAAGATGTTTAAATGTTACAATAATAGCATTCACATGTATACGTTCAATCTAGAACATCGGAGATTTCATGAACTCATGAACTCAAAGGGGCCTACTGAGGCTCTGTAGCCCAGGGGCCTACTGAAACCTGGAGCCGACCTAGCATGTCAATTTACTATATTTAATGTACCTGTTTGAATGATTATGGCTTATCTGAAAAAAAATCTGAAAAATTAGCCCCTTTACAAGACAATATTTGATATTCATATGTTTAAATAACAAATTACACAGTGAAAAGTAAAATGTTCTATTATACTGAATACAGTATATAGGAAAATAACCAAAAAAAAAAGCAGCTTTTCAGCTGAAAAAGTTAAATGCTGTAATATAACAGTCATGTTGTGGTGTATTTCAAATATATTATACTAGCATTGTTATAATTTCTGTAATATATGCCAATCATGCTTGCATCCATTTCAATATATTAATTCAATAAAACAGGGTTTAACAAAGCTTATATAAAAGAAAGCTCAATATGGAAGTCATATAGCTTAATATGCCACATTACTAAAACAATGTAACTCGCATTTACTGTACAGCTGAATAATGTGGACTATAATATCTAACAAAATATTATGTGCATAAAAATTTTGTAAATGGTTAAAGCAAATAGCCATATTTGTCACTAACATTTAGCAAAACACAATGGGGCCAATGTGTTCCTGTGCCACTTTTTTGGTGTATTTGCCCTTTGCAGGAGCTTGCATTTTGTGGTCATGACTATATCTACTAAGCCATGGCACTAAGAAACACTTTAATTGTGGATATCTCTGTGTCTGTCTCTTTGGCATCTAGAAAAACAATTATTTGACAGTATAAAGGCTAACTTTAACTTTCTAGGTACTATAGCATAGAATTTATAGGTGTTTGCAGGCCTGGTGCCAGCACCCGGCTAACCCGGACATCTGTCCCGCTGTCCGGGAGGCTCCTTCCCTCTCTCATCACGATCTGTGTCCTCCGGACACAGATCACGATGAGTATATGTGCAGTCACTGCTTTCCCCGGCAGGAGCTGCAGAGGCTGAAGGACCTGTGATGATGTCATGGTCACATGACCTGCTGGGAAAATCAGTGACCACACAGACCTGCATCTGTGAGGTGAGGGGGGAGAGACATAGCAGGGGCCAGGGAAGGGGGATTTCTGTGGCAGAGAATAAGAAAAGTTTCATTAAGAAAACACACAATATTTAGACAGCTTTAGGATTTAACAAGATGTGTATAGCTGCATTCAGATTGACATTGGAGGCTCCATTATCCATGTCCTGTAAAATGAGGGACACCACAAAATAATCTATTGAACCCATTTCTAATCAGCGGTGGCAAGTGGGCAGATGTCTGTAATAAGATGGATCCATTCTGCTATCAAAATCAGTGAACAACACACTATTTCCTAAATATCAAGGTCCTTGTGTAGTCCTGTGTGAATTTATAAATTGTATATGTTCTAAAGCACAGAATAAAATTGTAAATGAGATAATAGTAAAAGAACACTGATCAAAATTAGAGAACATTTTCAACCTGCAAATTATTGGGGTTAATCTTGCATCTGGTGTTAATTACCTTAATTATCTGACAAACCCTACCTAACTTTCCAGTTTTTACTGACTTGGCAAAAATGTTGTGCCGTTCCAAAGTTACTGACCCCCCCCCCCCAGCAACAAGTTGTCCAATGTTGTACAATGTTGCCCTTGAAAGGACAGATATAAGAGTGGATAATGCAGAGAATCTGCATGGGTAATCTGCAGAAAGAATCAAAAAGCTAGTCTCATCTTTGCTGAGGAGCATGTTGTTTGGACAGGGGAGAAGTGGTTCACAGTTCATTTTAGTGATGTAAGCCAGTTTAATTTTTTGGGTCTGAGATGAAACATTATTTTTGTCGACAAACTAGGGAAGGCTGAACCCAAATTGTATAATCTCTTGGCAACATGTGATGTAACTGTACATCATATGTTAGTTAAGGGTGTATGGCACAGGGTCACAGGTTGAGCCAGCTCCAAACAAAGCAGGTGTTAGCTGCATTATGCAGCTAATACCCACATATAAGTGACCCCTAGGGTGCTGCCATCATACATAATGACTGTGCCAGATGGCCGTGCAGCATCTTGGATCCGGCCGGTGTCCCTACTAACGTCATTTGTAGGTATTGGCCAGTTGCATGATAGCCAGGACCCTAATGCAAGGCTCCTTGGCTGTCAAAGCAGGATCTGTAAAGGAATTTGCTGTCAGCGGGTTCTTTTACAGATCCAGTGAATTTAAAATATACTGCAATACTGTAGTGTTGAAGTATATTGTGTAAGTGGTCAGACCCCCTAGGGTTAAAGTACTCTAAGAAGTCTAAAAATTTTGTAAACAAAAAAAAAAATTAACATGAGAGTGCGACTACACCTTCAGTTTTTCAGATGCAGTTTTGATTCTTAAACCAGGAGTGTAGTGAAAATAGAGCAGGAGCAGCACCACTTAGGCGTTTTTGGGCCGTTTTTAGTTTCAGACTGTTAAAAAAAAGGCATCCGTTTTTTAAAAACGCATGCTTTTTTGTCCTTTTTAATTGTGCAAATTCGGAAAACCGGACAAAAACGCATGCGTTTTTTACGATCTAAAAACGCATTAACTGAAAATGGCCCAAAAATGCCATGTGTGACATCACCCTTAATCATAAGTCACAGACCTTTATGATGCACACCTGCTTTTGGCTTCAGAAACTGCATCTTAAGAATTTAATGTGTGGCTGCACCCAAAATGCTTAAATCCCCCCTTTCCCTAGAACTGGTATAAATATAAACAATAAAAATCATAAACATGTTAGGTATCGCCGTGTCCTAAAAGTCCCAATCTATCAAAATATAAAAAAATTTATTTCCAGAGGTAAACCTCATAACGGAAAATGGCGCCCAAATGTCCGAAACACCATTTTGTTGTCATTTTGCAACGCATAAAAAATGTAATAAATAGCGAACAAAAGATCATCATGTCCTGCAAAAAATGACACTATATATATATATATAATATATATATCAGCCAGGTTACGTACTATCCTCGCAACTCCACCTAAATAATGCAAAGGCATGGATCCAGCTGGTGAAATATTGGATAAAATATAACTTTTAATAAATATAAATAAAAAAGGAGTAATCATATACAGTACTCCTAATGGATAAAAAAGGTAGTCGTAAAATGCCACCCTCAGCATAACATTGGAAAATCCAAAATAGTGACCAGAATCACTGACAGTAACAATAAGGATAGTGCATCATATAAAACAAAGTGATAGCCCACAATGATGGGTATCCCTATTGGCTATAAAAGAAAATTACACAACCCAAGCGACTATAGAAATACGTAGTATAAGACAGCCAAGCAGACTTCGTAACTTAAATGAGAAAAGGGTATATTAACCTTGGTATGTTCTCAAAAGGGAATCTTCCCGGGTGTATAGGTTTCTGCTATTAGTGAAAACTGAGATATAGAAAGAAATCAGGAAGAAGAAGGAACAAAGAGTACAGTAAAGGACACAGGAGTTAAACAGGGTAGGAGCTTTGGGGAATGTTGATAAAGCAATTCCTAAAATGATCCTCCAAGATGACAGGGACCCCTGAAAAGCCCTAGTGCCTCAACTTGGAACGGTGGTCCTAAATGACCATCGCCCCGTCTGAAACCTGTCCCTAGTAGCTTCTCTATATTCCACCTAAATTTTGATGGTGGTTACTCAGTAACGCCCTTGGACAGTAATGCGTTTAAAAAGTACGAAAAGAGGTGAACCCCGTATAAAGAATATAGTAAAGGTCATATAGGTCCCTACAAGACATGTTTCGCCATGTCTTAAACAGGCTCATCTGGGGAACAGTATAAGACCAATATATCCAATATCTATGATGTATGGAAGATTCCTGGCACCCCAGTGTAACACCCGCGATCGGAGTTGTCTCCGATCGCGGGTGCTTAACCTGTTAAATGCTGCGGTCAGCGCGACCGCGGCATCTAACATGCATCTGGGGGGTCTTTCCCCCACGATCGCCCCCCCCCCCCCCAAATCGTTTTCGGGGGGCACCGATCATTGCTACGGCATCACCGATCTGGACCCCAGTGTTACCTGCAGGCAGTGCCAGTAAGATGGCGTCTGTGACGTGATCTTACTGACAGAGTGCCAGCCTATGCAAGTGCAAGTACATGAGTATAGCAGGGTATTATCATGAACAAGATGATTGCTTGTTCTTGTCCCATGGTAAGAAAAAGAAAAAAAAATTATTCAATAAAAAAATAAAGTAATAAATCACTAAAAATGCCCAAAAGCCCCAAAACATATAAAGAGACATATAACTCAAAATAAAAGTCTAAATCATAACACAAACCCCACATACATAGTATCACCACATCCGTAACAACCCGTAGAATAAAAATAAATAATTATTGAACCCGCACGATGAACGCCGTAAAAGAAAACATGATTATATAGGGGGTTTTGATGCTAAATATGTAAAATTTCATTCAAAACTGTATTTATCCCCAAAATAGTCAATTCTGAAAATCCGGAAAAGCACTATTCGATTTGTAAGCCGCGTGACATCAAAATAAATTATCCAGACATTTCAAAAATGGTGAAACTGTAAAGTAGACAAACGGGAAATGTT
This sequence comes from Engystomops pustulosus, assembly GCA_019512145.1. Taxonomy (NCBI): domain Eukaryota; kingdom Metazoa; phylum Chordata; class Amphibia; order Anura; family Leptodactylidae; genus Engystomops; species Engystomops pustulosus. The sequence goes on along the minus strand of CM033642.1, from coordinate 85,913,645 downwards.
ATTCAGGAACTTATTTAGGTGGTAAATCTATCTGCCTGAAAACGCAATGATTTCGAATTTCAAAAATGCCAAATTTTTCAAAAAATTCATCATATTTTCTTTTTTTTTTGGAAATAAACGCAAAACTTATCAGCCAAAATTTACCACTAAAATGAAGTACAACATGTGAGGAAAAAACTATCTCAGAATCGCTTTGATAAGTAACAGCGTTCAAAAGTTATAACCATATAAAGAGACGCAGGTCAGAATCCAAAAAATCGGGCTGAGCCTTAAGCTACAAAATGGCTGCGTCCTTAAGGGGTTAATATAAAAATTAATTGAGCTCAAATTGATTTCACACATGTGGTGCCCGTATGGTCTCTCTTCTTGTTTTCCTATTTGATATATATTCAAAAATCCTAAAAGAATTGTGGGTGTGGTTTAAAATCTCAGTTTTATTGCTGTTTTACCTCCTATCACTCCTTAGGCTGATCAGTGTAAAAATCCAGAGTATAGGTGGGGACTCTCTAAGCAGACACTTCATGATCCCTCTAGTACAGTGAAATGCTGTGTGCTGACAATGTGCTTAGATTATCCGGGCCCATGTTTATATATACTTTAATTAAGCTTCTAAACATTCTACAAGTATCTGACACATAGAAATAGAGAAATGACACAGATCAGCAATGAGAGATGAGGAGATCCATGAGATGCATATAAAACACAATTACATGCTCTGCTAGCTCAGCTATAACATATACTGTCAGTTTTGCTTTATGCCCCCCTCCCCTGGATAAACACCTCTACTCACACTGCTGTTTGCTGGCAGGAAATCTCCGTGGGTGTGAGCTTATCTTGGAATGAAGGTTTGATGCAGAGAGAATCTCAGGAGAAGAATCTGTCCTGCCCAAACCTAGACTTCTTATTTACGGCGACATAAGCCGACACATGGGAGTGGAGTCTAAGTGGCAGACGGTTTTCACCAGAGGCTGCCGCAAAGTGGGTTTAACTTGCTGCCTCGGGATATTACCAGGTCGCTCCACAGGCGCAACTTTGCTCGCGGAGGTGGTCAAGGAGATGTACAGAATCGTGAAGCTGAATCGAGGTTGGGGACTTGCAGGAGGTCAGAACAGGCAGCAGCAAGGCGAAAAGGTCGAGGCAGGCAGCAGAGTAGCAAAGTCAAAGAGAGAGCAGTCACAGGAGCACCAGTGACAATACCCCTCTTTGACCTCCCCCTCTTCTTGGTCAGAAGGATTCTTTAAAGGAGAATATGCACCAGGATGTTATGCTCAGGCTCTCATGATCTCTCCTCTGGCCTGAATCCCTTCCAGTCAACAAGGAAGAACTTCTTCCTCCTTATCATCTTCATATCCAGGACCTCCTTTACCTCGAAGACATTGGTGGAGTCAGCCTCAGGAGAAGGAGAAGGCACTTGCCAGGAGAAGCAGTTTAGGAAGACTGGCTTCAGAAGAGAGACATGGAAGAAGTTTGGGATGTGCATGGTGGTAGGAAGAAGGAGATTATAGGCCACTTGGTTGATGCGCTTCAGCACCTCAAATAGACCCAGGAAACACAGACCCAGTTTGTAGCTAGGAATCTTCATTCGGATGTATTCTGAAGGCAGCCACCCTTTATCATCAAGAGAGAAAACTGGAGGAAACCTGCATGTCTTGTCATCCTGGGTCTTGGTGCGGGCAGATGTCCGGAGTAGAGACTGACAGGTTTGCTCTCAAATGGATTTGAGATCTTAAAACAAATACTTCCATAGCAGGAACGACAGAGCACTCAGCAAGAGGGAGAGGTGGATGAGGAAGTTGTCCATAAACAAAAAGGGTAGGGGAGCCGGCAGATTCAGAGTCCAATGAATTATAAGAAAATTAAGCCCATGGCAACAGGGTGGACCAGTCATCCTGTCGGGCAGAGACAAAATGGCAAGGATAGCACAGAGATCGCCAGAACTTGGAAACAAAGTGAACCCCACGGTCAGAAATGATGTGCTGAGGAAGTCCATTAAGCTGGAATATATGGAGAAAGAACAGACTGGCAAGGCTTGGAGCTTGAGGCAGCCCTGAAAGAGAAACAAAGTGGGACATCTTAGAGAACCGATCAGTTACAATGGGAGACACAAGGGAGGAGAAATGCGGAATGAGCTGCTGGTAGTAAATAGCGAAGCCCAAGAACCTTTGGGAAGCACAAAGTCCTACTGGACATGGCCACTGAAGTACCGCAGACAGCTTGGAAGGATCCATCTTTCGTTCCTTGTCAGAGATGATGTATCCGAGGAATTGTAGACTCTTTTGGTGTAACTGGCACTTCTCGAGTTTGGCATATTGGCGATGTGGACCTGATGAGACTCTAGATTAGAAGAGAACATGAGGATATCATCCAAGTAGACAACGACACAAGTGTAGAGTTAGTCTCTAAAGATGTAGTTGACAAATTCTTAAAATACTGCAGGCGCATTGCACAGTCCAAACTGCATGACCAGATACTCAAACTGGCATCCTGAGTGTTAAAGGTGGTCTTCCAGTCATCACCCTCACAGATACAGATAAAATGATATGCCCCCCAAAGGTCCAATTAAGACCAAGATAATCTGTGCATCTTTCTTGGCCACAAAGAAGAAACCTACAGGAGAAGAAGACTTGCAGATAAATCCCTTCTGTAAATTTTCCTTAATGTAGGAGAGTGGGTAAATTCGACCCCGTGGGGGTGATGTGACCGGGAACAGCTCTATAGGGCAATCATAGGGATGATGCGGAGGGAGATTCTCTGCTTTCTTCTCTGATGGTCCATATCAGTATGGTCCATATAAGCATCAGGAAGACCCACCAAAGGCTTGGACAACAACAAGGAGACCAGGTGGAGAAGCTTGAGGCAGTTAGACAGACACCCAGGACCCCAGTGAAGAACCTCCCCAGTCTGCCAGTTGAGGACAGGTGCATGTTGCTGCCACAATGGAAAGCCCTAATGATACAGAGGAAGCAAATAGATGTGTAGTCTCTCTTTATGTAAATCCCTGATTTTCAGGCAGAGGAACTCGGTGCAATACTGGACTGGATCTCTGAGGATCTGCCCACTGATGGATGAAATAACAATGGCTTCCCAAGGCAGACCACAGTAAAGTTATGCTGGGGCATCAGGGCTGCATCCGCGAAGTTTCCTGCAGAGCCGGAGTCTAGAAAGGCATAGGCTTGAAACTGACTACCTGTCCTGGAGCTGAGTAGGACAGTATGTTTAGGCATGGAGAAGCTTTGTTCTCACATAGGGACATTTCTCCCAAGAACCCTAGGTGCTTGCGTTTCCTGGACGCTGAGGATGAACTGGACAAGTCTGGAGAAAGTGTTTCGGGCTAACATAATAGATGCAGAGGTTCTCCTTCTGTTTGTCTAGAGCTCTATTGGGGTGTAGGAAACCTACCATTTTATTTAATGTATTATGAAGCAAACATACTGGAGACTGATGTAGCTACCCTGATGCAGGCTCATATCTTGGTAAATCCCTGTGCTTAGTAGTTTTGCTGATAAAACAGATATAATATTATGATAATGAAGCTCTGTCTCTTCTATGGCTCCTTCAGCACTTGGTTCAGCGCTTGTCCTAGCATGTGAGTTTTTCTCTGCAGGAGAGGATGATGCAATCACTGTTCTCCCTGCCAGACAATTGTAATTACAAGCTCCCGAAGAAGAATAAGTACCAAAGAATAAGTAAAAAGAATAAGTACCGAAATTTAGTTTGTGGCAAATTAAAAAATCCATCTAAGTTTATTGTTGGCCAAAGATGATAACATATGCAGATTTATATGGTGCTCAGATCCGACCCCTGACATGCTCCCTACGGTGGCACTATTAATAGAAGTAAGAAGGAGGGCCAAGCTGATGTTAGGACTGGAGGGCTGCACAAAGATTACTCCCTTATGGAGGAACCCACAACTCTTTGAGGTGAATAAATTGCAAGAGGCTGGGGTATGGAAAAATAAGAGGATCCATAGGGTAGGGCAAGTAGTATCAGATGGGGTAGTAAAGAGCTTTGAGTAGCTACGTGTGGAGTATCAGCTGCCACATAGCATGTTTTATAGGTACCTCAAGTTAAGTCATGCTTTGGATACTCAAATGAGAAGTACCCCATTTACAATTAAAAACCATTTAGTTATTAACACAACATTCTGATTTCCCCAGGGAATGGCAGGGAAATAATATTGCTCATATATAGACAACTACTTGAGGAATATCATAAAAAATTCCGTTGACAATTCAATCTAAATGGGAAGCTGATATCGGGCCCATAACGGACGAACAATAGACTTCTATCCTAGCTTGGACACCCGAACTGTCTCCTAGTGAGAAGCAAAGACTGTCACAACTATTCCTGTGCCACAGAACATACAAGATGTGTCTATGTAGAATTGGTATAAGGAGTGATGACTGCTTTTCCAGATGTTGTAGTGTTGTGGCACACCTACTCCATATGATGTGGGAGTGTCCTGACCTGGGTACTTTTTGGAAGGAGGTACTAGCTCTTGTAAAAAAGGTGTATGTACAGATCCCTGCCACTCTTATGGTTTGCGTTCTGGGTTGGGTAGATGAGGTATCAGATGAAAGAGGAGTTCGACTGGGCATTGCCTGTATGTTGTACCAAGCGAAAAAACTGATTGCATACCACTGGATGCAGGCCGCTCCTCCCACTAAACAGGAATTCATTAATAAAATGAATAAGATAATAAGGTTAGAGAAGGGGTGTACATTAAAAGGAAGGTGCAAAAGCGATTTGAGAAAATATGGCGACATTGGCTTGTTCGCCAGGACTGCAATCTGTACACCTGTGCAGGAACCCGTTTAATGTCTTGTAATATATTGTATGAGAAATATGATGTAAGTACTGTAAACAGAAATTGGATGTTATAAGCTTTATTAATATACTTGTAACAAGAAGTTGTGGCCCTTCATCTACTTCTGTATAAGTTGTTAACTCCATCGCACAATGTATAATTCACACTGTATACTGTATGTGAAATAGATCCTTTCATGCTGTACGGTCTCTGGAGGGATGGGGGTTGGGTATCTGTTTCTGTTATGAATGTTGTAAACTGAAAAAACGTTTAATAAAAAGAATGGATTAAAAAAAAGAAACATGTAATTCACAATTAAAACCATTAGGCTGTTCAAAAAGCACGGGGATCATAAGCAACTGTAAATTACAGTATTACACAAAGCAAGCGTAGTTTATCTGCTTTAAAGAAGTCATATCACTGATATAACTTTATAAATAATATTTACCAAATTTGTTTTGTGTTAGCATGGGTTTTTATGAATCTTCTCATTTTTCTAGGGTGTTTTGAGGCTTAGAACTTTAGGTGCAGTTTTTCCCAATTTTATGAAAACTGCAAAACTGTTTTAAGGGACCTGCTCAGCTAATAGTAAATAATAGCAAAACCCCATAAATTAACCTATTATATAAACAGCGCTCCTCAATGTTTGAAAACCACTTTTTAGAAGTTTGTTAACCATTTAGGTGTTTCAGGGGTTAAAACAAAATGGAGGTGAAATATAGAAATTGACATTTTTTTGAACAATACATTTATTTTGGCCCCAAAATTTCAGACTTACAATGGATTAAATGATGAAAAGCACCACAATGTTCGATACCCAATTTCATTTTGGGGCATCTACAGTTTATTGACAATATTTTATTAACTGTTTCTTGGTGAAAGACAAGAAAATCATCAATTCTTGTTTAAGATTTTTTTTATTATACAGGTTATTAGAATTGCAACACATCATCCTCAGTTCTTTTATACTGTGCCCAATTTTAATAAGAAAAAATTTCACGAAAATCTCATTTGTTTTAGCATCCGCATCTTTTCAGGCATGCATTTTTTATGTTGTATGATTAGAAATCATGATTAAGAAACACGTCGATCATTGATATTTATGCCCTGCGTCACTGTAAATGGTTAGAACTTTGTAATGCTTTAACATATCCTGTTGGTTTTAGGTTTTCATTCTTGTGACATATTGCACTTAATAATAGTTGAAAAATTGTGTAATATATTTTCATTTATTTATTAAAAAAATTATATTTGGAAAAAATTTGGAAAAATTCTTGATTCGGGAAATTCCAAAATTTTTACTTTACCAACAAATTATTATAACACCAAAATAACTTGATAGATAAAATTTCCCAAATGTCTGCATTATGTTTATCTGGTTTGTTATGCATCATCTAATTTATGTTACATGTTATGAGGCTTAGAACTTTAGGTGCGATTTTTCATTTTTATAAAAAGCATAGTGTCATACTTTCGAGGGATCTGTTCAACTTTTAAGTCACTTTGAGATGCCTAAATAATAAACACCGGTACAAGTAATAGGGGGCAGGGACACAATGTACTCCCACCAGATCAAACAGATTGTTTCAAAAATCAAATAACACCCCAAAAAAAGAGGAATCAAAATCCAAAAAGTAGAAAGCCTAAAATATCACTTTTTAATTACATTAAAACAAATCCATTTAAAAGACAATTTACACAGAAAAGCTCCATCGATGGTCAAAATAATTAAATATACATAACTAATAAATCAGTAGACCTGCATAGAGGTATAGAAGGTATAGTCCTCAGAACTAGTCAAGGTATTTGATGACAAACAAGTATTGCACATTGCCCAGTGGAATAACAGAGGACAAGGGACACATATACAGGTATATACAGACCAAAGGTGAACATCACCCGACACCTGTTGCCCAAACCAGTGGCACATTGTAACAAATGGTCAGTAAAATCCCTATCTACTGCCATAATATTGTATGGCAGTATAAGTTGGGATTAATCAGACAACTTAGAGTTAAAGTACCCGAGGGGGTCTGAAAAACAGTAAAAAATAATAATAAAAAGTTTAAAAAAAAAAAAAAAACCTACAAATTCAACACACCCCCTTTCCCTAGAACTGATATAAAAGTAAATAAACTGTAAAAATCGTTAACATGTTGGGTATTGCAGCGTCCCAAAATGTCTAATATATCAAAATATAATAAAGGTAATTCAAAGCGTTTAACCCCGCAATAGAAAATAGCACCCACATTCGAAAATGACACTTTTTGTCATTTTGTAACATAAAAAATGTCATAAAAAGTGATCAAAATGCTTTACAGTGCACAAAATGGTAGCATTGAAAACATCATCTCACAAAAAAAAACACCACACACAGCTCTGTACACTATAGTAAAAAGATATTGGCACCAGAAGATGGCAAAATTAAGAAGTTTTTGAAAGGGATGTTTTCTGTAAATGTATGAAATGGAATTTTTTTTTGTACAGGACAAGGAATATTAAATATTGTCATTATTGGCATTTTGTTACGCAGAAAACTTCCCCTCACACAGCTCTTTCCATAGAAAGATAGAAAAGTTATAGATTTTTGGTGGGTGGGGAATAAAAAATGGAAATGCAAAAACAAAAAAGGCCTCTGGAATGCATGGAGGAAAAGAAAATCATCAATTCTGTTTTCCAATTTTTGGAATCTGTTCTTGGACCATTTACCATACCATAAAAATAATACATCATTATAATATAATTATAATGATGCCTAATTTATATAATGCTTTATATATTTTACAATTTTACTGATGATAAACTAATATAAAGAAAATCTTACTTTTTAGTAAAGCAACTTGATAAAAATTTTTGGCAAGTTTTTCTCTTTCTTTTATGGCATTCATCAAGCAGGTTCAATAATGTTTTTGATTTACTGTAAGTTGTTAAGGACATGTCGATACAAAATATGTTGGGGCTTTTTGTGATTTAGATGCATCTAGGAAATGTTTAGGGGACTTCAATTGAACTTATTTTTATAAAAAAAACTGTATTAATTATTTAAAAAATATTTTTATCTTAGAGGTTGGCTTGAACTAACACACTGCAAATATTTTGCAATGAATTATGTAATTCATTAACCCTTCAAATCTGCCCTATGTCACTATAAGTGGTTATAGCTTTGGAACGCTATGAGATATCCAGGGGATTTTGAGATTGTTTTCTCGGGACACATTGTACTTCAAATTAGTTTAAACATTTGGATGAAATCTTTTGTGTTTAGTTATAAAAAAAACTCAATTTGGCAAAAATTTTGAAAAATTCTTTATTTTCAACGTTCTAAATTCTCTACTTTTGATGCAGACAGTTATAGCACCCAAATAAATTTCCCAAGTGTCTGCTTTATGTTGCCATGGATTTTTAAGATTCCACATATTTTACTAGAAAGTTATGACGCTCAGAATTTAGGCATAATTTTTCACATTTTTTGTAAAATCAGCAAAACCCGTATTTAGATGGACCTGCTCAACTTCTAATTGACTGTGAGAGGCCTAAATAATAGCTCAACTTGTAAATTACCCCATTGTGGAAACTAAAACCCTCAACGTATGAAAAACCACTTTTAAGAAGTTTGTTAACCCTTTAGGTGTTTTATAGGGGTTAAAACAAAATGGAGGTGCAGTCTACAAATTGTAATATTTTTTCACAGTACACACATTTTGGGTGGAAAATTAAACATTTACAATGGATTAAATGAAGAAGGCTCCACAAAGTTTGATACACAATTTCTCACGAGTGCACCGATACCTTATATGTGGTGGTAACCTGCTGTAGGGGCGCACGGCCGGGCATAGAATGGAAGGAGAACCAGCCAGATCAGATTTGCTATGTCACATTACACAGGCTTTGATTTTTTTCTTTTTTTAATGTGGACCTATAGGGGCTTATTTCTTTTGCCACATGAGATTCACTTTTCTGTTACGTAATTTTGGGGAATCTATAGCAAATTGGTGAGATTTTATTAACTCTTTGTTGGTGGAGGAAATGAAAATCATATTAATAATAATAATTCTTTATTTATATAGCGCACACAGATTACGCAGCGCTGTACAAAGCATGTCAAATTGCTCCATCAATTTTTCAGGAAAATTTTTATGTGTTTTTTTTTGGCTGTTAACAATGCCATAAAAATAGTATATTATTTTTATTCTATGGGTCCCCGCGATTATGAAAATACCTCATTTATATAGATTTTTTTTTTTTTTTTCCATTTTTACTGAATTAGAAGTAACTTTGCAAAAATGTTGTTAATTTTAGCATCACCGTCTTCCATATGCATAATTATTTTATTTTTCACCTGACAAATCTATTTAAGGGCTTATTTTTTGAGAGAAGGATTGTTCTTTTTAGTGGTCTTATTTTAGAATGCTTAACATTTTTAAATTACTTTTTAAATCACTTTTTAGAGCATTTTTTATAGGGTATTAATTAAAAATTATCTTTTTTGGAGTGTTTTTTTTATTTTTTTTACGGGATTCACTTTGCGAATCTAATAGCAATTCTATTTTATTATGCAGATCGATACGGATGCAGCAATACCAAATATGTGCGGGTTTTGTGTATTTTATTCAATTCTACTGAATTTATTCAATTCTATCTTGTTCTTTTTAGCCACAACTTTTCATATGCATAACTTTTTTATTTTTCGGCTGACAAATCTGGTTAGAGGCTTATTTTTTGCAAGAAGAGTTGTTCTTTTTAGAGGGCTTATTTTAGAGTGCGGAACATTTTTTATCACTTTTTAGAGCATTTTTTAAAAGATATTAATTAAAAATGATCTTTTTACGGAAAGTTTTTTTCTCTGGCGTTTACCGTGCTGGTCCAGTAACAATTCTGTTTTATTATACAGATTGTTACGGAATACCAAATATGTGGGTTTTTTTTGTGTTTTTGTGTTTTTTATACTTTATTAAGTGTTTTTATGGGAAAGTGACATTTTAGGGGCTTATATTTTTATGTCTTTATTTTTTATTTATTATAATGTGTAATGTTTAGTGTTTTTACATGTTTTTACTTTTCCATACTTGAACTTGAACCAGCGATGCTCTGATCGCTGGTTCAAGTTCAATACACTGCTCTACAATACTTTTTCATTGTAGAGCAGTGTGAACTGTTTGAGCATGCAGGACAGTTTACAGTCAGACCCGGAAGGGATCTGACTGCTCAGGAGAATGGGCAGCCTCGGAGCACTAGGCAGACTTCGGGGCTGCCCACAAGTGGATCAGATCCCCCGGTAAGTGGCATGGGGGATCCGATCCATAGCGGCGTGGCGTGTAAGGGATTAACACCCGCGATCGGAGTCTGCTCCGATCGCGGGTGTTACAGCATGGTGTCAGCTGTGATAGACAGCTGACAGCCGCTGCTTCTGGTACCGGTTCCGTTCGTGAGCCAGTGCCAGAAGCAGGACGTTATAGTGCGTACTTGTGCGCCACTATAACGTACTATAACGTCCTGGTGCGCCTAGCGGTTAAATATGCTGCACTTTGAAAAGAGATTGTGCAACTCTGGGGCACTCATCAGACCCTGGGGTTTTCATCAGGATCAGACCTCCCAGTTAGAGGTGTGGGGGATGTGATCCAAATCGAAAGCCCTTTGTATGAGGTAATCACACCCTATAAGAGGAATTTCCGGTTGCGGGCATTAAAGGCTGGTGTAATATACAGCAGACTCCCAAAGAATGTAATAACATTGCATATGTTGGGAAGTTACATCATGTGCTATACTACTACATCCCAAGTCAGGAAAGGGTTATACTGTATAAAGTAGTTATATGGAAGGTAGGATTTTTAGGGGCTTTTGTTTAATTTATTTAATCTTTATTAGTTATACAAATGTTTAGATCTCTTTTTTTCACTTGTGTATCTTTTTTCACGCTTGGGCTTGAGAAAGCGATCATGCACAGACAGTTAAAGTCAGCTCCTTCTTGGCACTGGATTTTGATTACATCCACCCCCAGTAGTGGAGTGGCACAGATAGGTTTGATTCAAGGAAGAAGAATCAGGAAGCCTTTTACATGAATGTAATTGGTTAACACCCACAATCAGAGCTGGTGGTAGTAATTGTTGTAAAAAAATTTTTTAGTTAGACAAAATTGTAAAGTTTCAAGGATGAATGTAACATGTTTAACAAATTGTACACCACCTGATTCCAAAAACTGTGCAAGGGCATTCAACCCATCAGTATGAGGGAAAAGCCTCCACATCAATAAATGCCGATAGACACCCAAAGTCGAGACAATCTTGGAAGGCAGTCATTGGTGTCCATAGTCTATGATGGGAGGGATATGACAAATGAAGCAACACTTTATCAAGGTAGATATCCAAATTGTGTGTAAGGATATCTTCCCCAGGAAACAATTGTTCTCCCTTGTGAATTTTATCAAGACTGTAGAATGTTACTGGGGTGGTAGGATGTAGGCAATTGTATTAATTCTTATGAATAATTCCATCAATTTTAGCCCATGTCAACAGGAGTTTCAGTTGCTTAATGTAGCCGGTTGCAGGATTAGACAACTTTATTTTATTATTTCAGGTAGACTGATCCCTTAGTAGATCCAAGTGCATACTGTATTGCAATATTGTGTTGCAACCTTATCCAATGGTTTAATTGTAATTTTTTTATCTGCCATTCCCCTTTGTTGGCGGGATATTATCTGCTAGTCTTAACACTGATCATACATCAGCAAGCAAATCCATCCAGATGGGACATTTTCAGCCAAATAAGATGCAGGCTACCATGCCCACCCATATTGCATTGTGTAACCAGGCTAGAGATGGGGAACAAGGTACTAAAGTTTGCTTTCAGTTGTACAGTTGTCCCCAATAAACCTATAATTTCCTCTAATATTGTAATTATTTATATCATCATTATGTTTTCATATGTAAACTGTCATATGATTCCAACAATTACTTCCTTGTGTCTTATTACATATTTTTTGTAAATAAACGTATTAGAATAACTATAACAATTATACTGCAGCTTCCCCTGAAAATATAAAATTTCAGCACTTTGACCCTTGTTTTACAATTCTTTCAGGTTCATTAAGTACTTTCCATGAAAATGTTCTTCCTTCTAGTGTTTTGGGAAAGAGGACCACTTTTAAATGTCTCAATTAAAAACCTAACCTTTAGCTAATATATTTTCAAACACAAACTTAAATTAGCTTATGTAAATGTGGATGCCATTTCAAAGTGTAGATAATCCACATGGGGAAATGAGTACAGAAAACATCACATAATTAAGCTGCTACTATATGATATGTATTGGCAATGTTTTATGAGTGACTCAGAGCACATAGTATTGAGAAAAACCTTAACATTTCTCAAAAGCCTGGTGTAAACCCAAGGCTACAAAAACTTTACAAGGTTTTTAGGAAGATGCATTTGCTGTTAAAGTTGATGTTATGAAAAATTAATTAAAACTTATGTAATTAAAACTCTACAATAATTTCAATACTTTAGTGATGTGAACAGACTAAATGGCAATTTCAGCTATGCTGTGCCCCTTGCATTCAGGTCAACTTAAATTTAATTACCCTTGACTTACTTTTCAATTAAACCTCAGTTGTAAATGCTGTGTGTTCTACTATGTTTAATATATTATTTTCATGAGGTTACTGTCTTGTGCAAACTTATGTTTTTGTACAGTATACATCCCCTCTCTATGCCCTATGGAAAGGTGTGGAACATACCACATGATGGAAGCTCTTGCCTGGGAGTTTCTTTGTCCAAAGGGTCCATTGTTACATAAAAAAAAAAAAAAATTGTATTCACTACTGATATCTACTTTATTTATTTAGGTATATATGACACTGAATCATAAACTAATGGTGGGTTATGGCTAGCTTTCTGTAATAAAATTACCATCAAACCATACCTAACTGTGCTCTGCCACAGAATTAAATTTAACCTGTTAACAGCTTGCATGTTCCTCCTAATTGGGAGACAGATCTCAACCCAGGATAATTTGCATGTCCTGGAGACATACGCATGCAATCAACAACAGATGTAACTTATAGGTACTCCTTTAGGTAGCTGCCCATATATCCTCCTGTAAAAACATCCTAGGATACATAGTTCTCTTAATGATCACAAAGTATGCAGCTGCTGAGCTAGCAAAAAAGCTCCAAACCATGATATTACTTGCATTTTGCAAAAAAACTACAAACCATGATATTACTTGCATTTTGCTTCACAGTGTGATTTATTTCCCTTTCATAAAAATTAATTTTCATTTGTATTTGACAAAAGTTTGACTTTTAGGCTTTTTGTGTTTCTAAATGGGAAGACATTTTTTTTTCCAATTCATAAAGCATTTAGAAGGTATTCTATTCACTTTCTATTTTGTTACTTTGAAGTGGACCTTTTCCACAATTGATAGAGAAGTAACTTCAAAATGTCAACAGTTAAACCCAGAAAGAGGTACGGAGTCACCTCACAACCACCAAAATAGACAAATTGCCATATCCAGTAGTATTCACTCCTGGGTACTGCATGAACTATCTAGCGTGATAGACAGACCATTTATTTTAATATTTGAAGATTGCTTGAGGACTGGTTCTGTTCCACAGGACTGGTGCATAGCTAATGTGGTACCAATATACAAAAAAAAGGATCAAAAAGTAATCCTGGAAACTACAGACCTTTGAGTCTAACTTCTGTTGTGGGGAAATATTTAAGCAGTTAGTTACAGATGCTATCCTGGCGTATCTCACTTTCACATCTAATAACCCAGCATTAGCATGGATTTATGAGGGAATCTGTCCTGTCAGGCTAATGTGATTAGCTTCTATGAGGAGCTAAGTTTCAGGCTGGACCTGGGGGAGGCTGTGTATGTTGTATATCATGACTTTTCCAAGGCATTTAAGACAGTGCCACATAAACGGTTGGTACATAAAATGAGACTGATGGGACTAGGGGAAAATCTGTGTATTTGGGTAAGCAATTGGCTTAGTGATAGAAAACAGAGGGTCACTAGTGGCACATTATCAGATTGAGTTAAAGTTACCAGTGGAGTGCCACAGGTCAGTATTTGGCCCCCTTCTTTTTAATATTTTTATTAATGACCTTGTAGAAGGTCAAGTTTCAATAATTCTGTCAGGATCAGTGGTAGTGGATCCTCTGGACCACCGCAGATGATGATGTAAGCCGACAACTGGGACTGGAGTCTAAGAGGCACCCGGTTTTCACCATAGCCCGCCGCAAAGTGGGTTGGACTTGCTGCAGCGGGGTACCACCAGGTTGTTCTACAGGTGCAACTTTGTCCGTGGTGGAAGCCATGGGGAAGTACAGAATCGTGAGGCAGAAGCGTGGTTGGGGACAGGAAGGAGGTTGAGACAGGCAGAGTCGGAGACATGGTGGAAGGTCAGGACAGGCAGCACAGAAGCGAGGTCATGAATGGAATTAAGGTCACAATGTGAAATCTGAATAGTCGCACAGGGCATCAGGAACAAGATTTCTTTAAGGCTATGAGGCACAAAGGTTGGCAGGGTGTGTGAGGAGAGGCTTAGTGAAAAAGAATTCTGGGTGCGCTGGCCCTTTAATTCTCGTGAAGTTGGCTTTCTCACCCTAGGATGCAGGGACGCTCGCTCACGCTCGTGGAACCAAAAACAGGAGCGAGGACGGGGGCACACGGGGGAGCACGGGTTAGCCCTCGACCCGAGACATGGGTCACGGGACCTCCCGTGACAATTTGTAGATGATACTAAGCTGTGTAAAGTAGTTAAGACTGAGGCCGATAGTACAGCATTAAGAGGGATTTGTGGAAGCTGAAGGAATGGGCAGAGAAATGGTTGATGAGATTTAATGTAAATAAATGGAAGGTTATGCAAAGTTATGTAAGGTTACCCTATGTGAGTACAATTATGTTCTGAGCAGTCAATTACTTGGTAAAACTGGAGCTCAAAATGATTTGTGGGTATTGGTGGATGGTAAACCTTTTATTGACCAGAGCCAGGCATCTTTTGCTAAACTAAATAAAATTATAGGATGTATCAGGAGAGGGATAGATTCTCATTATACGGACATTTTGCCCTTATAGAAATCACTGGTGAGACCACACATGGAATATTATGTACAGTTTTGGGCACCAGTGTATAAAAATGACATGAACTGGAACGGGTGCAGAGGAGAGTAATGGAGGAATGGGGGGCTAGAATACAATGACAGATTACAACATTTGGGATTATTCAGTTTAGAAAAAAAATGGCTGAGGAGAGACCTCATCACAATGTACAAGTACCTAAATGCACAGTACAAGGATCTTACCAAAGATATTTTTATACCTGGCCTGTAACCAGGATAATGGGGCATCCTCAGGGGCGGACTGGGAATTTAAAATGGCCCTGGAAAAAACTATAAAAGTGGCCCCATTTTATGGGCGGAGTCAAAACAAGTGGGTGTGGTCAGATAATGTGGGTGGGGTTACTACAGACAAATTGTTGGTAGATGGCCTTAATGCAAAACAAGAACATCTTTTGCTAGTAAGTGAATCTAATGCGCAAAGAATGTGACCTGTCGATCAGTAAATGATAAAAACACACGACCCGGTAAGCCTTAAATACCTTTCTGCTGTGCCATACATGTACAATTCAGAGAAAGAATATATTGATACTGCCTCCTATGTACAGGAATAATTCTACAATAACACATTCAATCCTGCCTTCTATATACAAAATAAAAATACTACAATACCTTCTCCCATATACAAGCCAACTACTACCCTGTTTCCCCGAAAATAAGACAGTGTCTTATACTAATTTTTGCTTCTAAAGAGGCACTAGGTCTTATTTTCAAGGGATGTGTTATTTTTCTATGAACACGAATTTACATTTATCGTTGAACAAAAAATCAACTTCTCTAACTTCTTTATGACTCTCCAAACTCTGAATTTCATGCAGTATGTCTTGTGACTCGATTTTTATTGGTATCATTGGCTCCAATCTCTAATGTTTAGTAAAAGAACTTTCCATAAATGACCCTTCTTATCCTGGTAGCTGCTGGTATCACGTTTGCAGCACAACAGTCAGTGATTTACTTCCATGAATTCTTCTCCATGTCACATCCTCTTGCAGCATCTAAAAGATTTCCATATACTAATGTATGGCGTGGGGTGAGCTGCTGCTATGGCGGCCGCTAGGTCTTATTTTCAGGGGAGGCCTTATATTTCTAAGCCGGAACAAAATTGTACTAGGTCTTACTTTCGGGGGATGTCTTATTTTATGGGAAACAGGGTATAATACTGCCCCCTATGTACAAGGATATAACTACTATAATACTGCCCCCTATGTACAAGGATATAACTACTATAATACTGCCTCCTATGTATAGGAATATAACTACTAGAGATGAGCGAACACTAAAATGCTCGGGTACTCGTTATTCGAGTTATTATTATGGAGGCAGTGAACTAGTAGTAGATTAAAGGTGCTGCAGTTAAAACTATGTTAGTTGGATCTTGGGATGGAGCTGGCGCTCCGCTGCCAGGCGAGCTTTCGCCAATCCAAGCCCCTGTCTCTAGGCTACTCCCCAAACAGCACTTCTAAGAACCTTTTGTATAAGATCAAGTGTAGTAGCGTTATTATATACCCCCAAACAGCACTTCTAAGAACCTTTTGTATAAGATCAAGTGTAGTAGCGTTATTATAAGTTTAGGATATGGCGGGTGAGGGGAATGTAAACAGAAGCGCTCGTCCACGTGTCCGTGGTCAGGTGGACCTTGTCAGAAACGGCGTTGGTCAGGGCACGGATGATGTTGTCTGACACGTGCTGGTGCAGGGCTGGGACGGCACATCGGGAAAAGTAGTGGCGGCTGGGGACCGAATACCGAGGGGCGGCCGCCGCCATGAGGTTGCGAAAGGCCTCGGTCTCTACTAGCCTATAGGGCAGCATCTCCAGGCTAAGCAATCTGGAGATGTGCACATTAAGGGCTTGGGCGTGCGGGTGGGTTGCACTATATTTGCGTTTCCGCTCCAGCGTCTGGGGTATGGAGAGCTGAACGCTGGTGGATGCTGTGGAGGATCGTGGAGGCGACGATGGGGTTTTGGTGGCAGGGTCCTGGGCAGGGGGCTGACTAGCAGCTGACACAGGGGAAGGAGCAGTGGTGTGCACGGCCGGAGGTGAACGGGCTTGTTGCCACTGAGTGGGGTGTTTAGCATTCATATGCCTGCGCATACTGGTGGTAGTTAAGCTAGTAGTGGTGGAACCCCTGCTGAGCCTGGTTTGGCAAATGTTGCACACCACAGTCCGTCGGTCATCCGGTGTTTCCTTAAAGAACCTCCTTTTTAAAATGAGAGTTATAACTTTATTTTTTTTTTAACTTTTTTTTTGTTTTTTTTTGTGTTTTTTGTTTTTTTTTGTGTTTTTTGTTTTTTTTTTGAGTTTTTAAAACCAAACAATGCAGGGAGACCTTGCGTCAGCATGACGTCAAAATGTAAACAGCAACATATGTGTAGTGTTATCCATTCATAAAAACAATCGATATCCTTGCTATGTATATTAAAGTAAAAAAAGCCTTAAGAAAGTGCATGATCAGAGACCTATAAAAAAGGACATATAAAAAAAATGTATACAGAATAATACTGAATAAAAATGATACAAATATATTGGAAAACACATAAAGAGTTCGTGAGACCATGATCCGGAGAAATAAGTGGAGCAGAAGTGCTTGTGGTCTGGTGCCTTTAGTTAATAAATATTTCTGAGATAGTTGAGATAGGTAATAGGTAAATTATATGTGATGCCTTACCTATTTCGGAGCTACCGTTGTATCGTAGTATAGAGATTGAAAAAGCTACGGAAGCCGAGATGGTTTAACGGTGAGAAACTCGAAGTTACATAATGCTTCACTATGAGAGTTGGGGATGCCCAGATGGTAGAGAAGGCTAAGACCCGAAGCTCCGAACCGCCTGACTACAGTTGGATCCTGGCATGTCTGGTAAGGTGAGGAGGACCTATAATCTAGTATTTTTGTGGAATGTGAGTTTGTAATGCTGGTAAATAAATAAATAAATAGATAGATGGTCCTAAGTTCAGCGGGATAATGTTATTTTATTTAGAGTGAGGGAACATGATCGATCGTGCTGTGCTAGCAGGTTTGGATGAGTATCGTTTCTGTTATCTCATTCAACCCTGATGGTTTTAAGGTTTTGAGTTTATAAATCCAGTAAATTTCTTTCTTTTTGAGGGCTCCAAATCTATTGTTAACCTCACAGCTGATCGATTGGAATGATGGAAATTTTTGCCTTCTCCCTTGTGTTTTAAAGTGCAGTGTTTTGAGAGTCCGTGTGTCAGGATTTTATATTTAATATTATAGCGATGTTGGTTAACTCTGCAGTGGAGGGCTTGAGTAGTCCTTCCTACGTTCTGCTGACCGCATTGGCATTCAATAAAGTATATAACATATTGGCTGTTGCAGTTTAATTTATGTTTGAGGTTAAATACTTTGTTGGTAGTATTTGATATAAAAGTATCAAAGATCTTTATGATCTTGCAACATAGACTTTGTGGTTTCCCACTTTCTGGTTGATGTCTGGTGTGGTCCGTAGCTTGTATTGCCTAGGGGGCAATTGCCTGGGTGCTAGTAAATTTTTAATAGTAGGTGCCCTCCTATAGATGCTGGATATATCGTCGGGTACCCTATCGGTTAATAGTGGGTCCGATTTAATGATGTTACAATGTTTTTTGGAGGATACCTGGTATTTGTTGGCTATCTTGGCTGGATGTTGTGATGAATTTTAGTTGGTAGGATTCCTCTGGTTTCTATAGATCTGTTGGCTTTTTTGGGAGGAGGCTTTCTGTTTGGGTAACTAGTCTTGGATTTTTGGATAAAAAGACATCAACCCTATTTCAGGCTTTCTCTTTTTCTTTCTGGGAAAATCGCATTCTCAATTTTTTTTTATTGTCTGTGCATGTGAGAAACATTCTTCTTACTTGGTGAAAGATCATTACCCCAACCCGAAGCTATAACATGTCTGGTTAAAAACAGCAATATTTGCAATGATGTATTTTATCTTTAAAAACAATGTGGTTCACCAGACCTAAAATTGCAAGATTTACTGGTGAATAATATAGTATGTCTAGGATTTTGATTTGCAATATTCAAAGAATTCTGGCATATGGAGGCTTGCTTTATGCTTCTCCACTTCATTTTCATATTTGAGCTAAGTACGTGAAGCAGCAGGTTTCCAAATAGCAACAAATCCTACAACATTATTTCAATTAATTTCTATTAGAAAAATCTGTTTATTAAAAAATACCTGAGAAAAATAACATAACCCCATTATTTTAATGTAGGCCCTGAACCCAAATAAAGTATTTCAATATACACTACATTACCAACACATTATATCAAGGTATTTGAAATGATGGATATACCTAGGATTTATTTAATGGTTTTCAAAAACAGATTTCACAAAATTGAATCAGGTGTGGCAATAAATATTATTTTAAGAGAAAATGCAAGATTTTGAAATTTAAAGATTTTGATATTTAAATATAATAACTTGTCCTTTTTTAACTATACAATTAAAAAAGTAAATTACAAAAGATTCAAGTTAAGTCATTTTTATTCCATGAAATTACAATTTACTATAAAGTAAACGCACACATTGCAGTAAAAATCTGCAGCAGGAAGCTGATTTAAGGAAATCTGCACATCATTTAACCTCTACAAGGCCCCTTCAGTGCTTTGTAGGGGTTAAAAACCTGTGCACTGGCATACTTTTATGAAACATAATCGCTGGGTGTTTCTTTGTAAAATGATTTGTTTATGAAAATTAGCCAACAACTGAAAAATGTCATTTTTAATATCAAAGTTTTATATTAGCAGTAAAAATTAATAAACCTGTACAAAATTAGGTCACAAATATGTAAGGTGTCAATCCGTCACCCTTCCCCGGGTCAGTTGCAGATGCAAAGATTCTTCTGCAAAATGTAATTTCTATCTTCCAGCATCTCTCTCCACCTTCTCTTTCTCCATGTTACCTTCAGCTGAGAGGTGTCTAGGGATCATATTGCAAACACCCAGGACCGGCTCCAGGTTTTAGTGTGCCCCTGGGCGACAGAGCTCTAGTGGGCCCGTTTATGGGCCGCCCTCCAGTAGTCACACTGCCCCCCATCTGCCGCGTGGACACACGGTACTGCCCCCTATGTACAGGAATATAACTACTATAATACTGCCCCCTATGTACAAGAATATAACTACAATAATACTGTCCCCTATGTACAGGAATATAACTACTATAATACTGCCCCCTATGTACAGGAATATAACTACTATAATGCTGCCCCCTATGTACAGGAATATAACTACTATAATGCTACATATATACACAGAAGCGAACATGAAAAAAATCAGTATGTATCATATACAGTTACAGAAAACACATGAGATCCTCACCTATTGCATCCAGTGACATCAGGTGTCGTGTCCCTGGATTGTTCTCGTTCCTCTTCTCCATTATTTCCACCATCACCTTGTCTCTTCCTCCAGGTACACAGCATTCCTGCAGAGTTTACCACACAGACGCCTTATGTTCTGCACTTTCCCATTGTCCCTTAACTGTCCCTTCTTCTGCTACCACCAATAGTGTGCCCCAAATACTGTAATAGAGCCCCCTGAAATATTAGTACCACACAAATAGTGCCCCATAATGTAACACACTGTAATGGGAAGGGTAATGTATTTCTTCTTTCTCTCCTTTGACCCATCCCCCCAACACACACACACCCCAGTATTGATAGAGCTCCTACTATGACCCAGGCGTAATAATTATGGCTCCAGGCTCCAGACATAGAACAGTGCCCCCAGCCTACCCCAGACATAGAATTAATTGCCCCAGGCTACCCCAGAAATAGAATTCATGCCCCCTTCCTGCCCCAGACAAAGAATTAATGCCCTCTGCCCGCCCCAGACATATAATAATGCCCCCTGCCAGCCCCAGATATAGAATAATGCCCCCCCACCCCAGACATATAATAATGCCCCCTGCCAGCACCAGATATAGAATAACCCCCCCCTCCACCCCAGACATATAATAATGCCTCCTGCCAGCACCAGATATAGAATAACCCCCCTTCCGCCCCAGACATATAATAATGCCCCCTGCCAGCCCCAGATATAGAGTAAAATGGAATAGATTGAGTGCCTGTATGTGGCAGTCCCAAAAATTGTTCAAACCAGAGGAGCAGGTAGGTGGCCCTGCAGTAAAATGGAATAGATTGAGTGCCTGTATGTGGCAGTCCCAAACATTTTTCAAACCAGAGGAGCAGGTAGGTGGCCCTGCAGTAAAATGGAATAGATTGAGTGCCTGTATGTGGCAGTCCCAAAAATTTCTGGCGCCAAAAAAAGAAAAACGGCGGGAGCTGCCATTTCTCGAGCGGGCGAAGTATTCGTCCGAGCAACGAGCAGTTTCGAGTACCCTAATGCTCGACCGAGCATCAAGCTCGGACGAGCATGTTCGCTCATCTCTAATAACTACTATAATACTGCCTCCTATGTACATGAATATAACTACTATAATACTGCCCCCTATGTACAAGAATATAACTACTATAATACTGCCCCCTATGTACAAGAATACAACTTCTATAATACTTCCCCCTATGTACAAGAATATAACTACTATAATACTGCCCCCTATGTACGAGAATATAACTACTATAATACTGCACCCTATGTACAAGAGTATAACTACTATAATACTGCTCCCTATGTACAGGAATATAAACTACTATAATACTGCCCCTAGATGTACAGAATATAACTACAATAATACTGTTCCCCTATGTACAGGGATAACTACTATAATACTGCCCCCTATGCCAGGAATATAACTACTATAATGCTTGCCCCCTATGTACAGGATATAACTACTATAATGCTACATATATTACACAGAAGCGAACATGAAAAAATCAGTAGTATCTATACAGTTACAGAAAACACATGAGACTCACACCTATTGCATACAGTGACATCAGGTGTCGTGTCCCTGATTGTTCTCGCATCATTCTCTTCTCCATTATTTCCACCATCACTTGTCTCTTCTCCAGGTACACAGCTTCCTGCAGGAGTTTACCCACAGACGCCGTATGTTTCTGCCACTTTCCCATTGTCCCTTAAGTGTCCCTTTTCTGCTACCACCAATAGTGGCCCCAAATACTGTAATAGAGCCCCCTGAAATATTAGTACCACGACAAATAGTGACCCAAATGTACACACTGTAATGGAAGGGTAATGTATTTCTTCTTTCTCTCCTTTGACCCATCCCCCAACACACACACACCCCAGTATTGATAGAGCTCCTACTATGACCAGGCGTAATAATTATGGCTCCCAGTCTACCCCAGACATAGAATTAATGCTCCACAGACATAGAACGTGCCCCCAGCCTACCCCAGACATAGAATTAATTGCCCCAGGCTATGCCCAGAATAGAATTCATGCCCCCTTCCGCCCCAGACAAAGAATTAATGCCCTCTGCCCGCCCCAGACATATAATAATGCCCCTGCCAGCCCCAGATTAGAATAATGCCCGCCCACCCAAGACATATAATAAGTGCCCACTGCCAGCCCCGATATAGAATAATGCCCCCCCCCGCCCCAGACAATAATAATGCCCATGACCAGCCCGATATAGAATAATGCCCCCACACCCCAGAACATATAATAATGCCCCTTGCCAGCCCCAGATATAGAATAATGCCCCCCCCCCGCCCAGACAATAATTGCCCCCTGCAGCCCCAGATATAGCATAAGACCCCCCACCCCAGACATATAATAATGCCCCCTGCCAGCACCAGATATAGAATAATGCCCCTCCACCCCAGACATATAATAATGCCCCCTGCCAGCCCCAGATATAGAATAACCCCCCCTCCGCCCCAGACATATATAATGCCTCTG
Organism: Engystomops pustulosus; assembly: GCA_019512145.1. Taxonomy (NCBI): domain Eukaryota; kingdom Metazoa; phylum Chordata; class Amphibia; order Anura; family Leptodactylidae; genus Engystomops; species Engystomops pustulosus. The sequence continues at coordinate 85,890,892 of CM033642.1, read as the reverse complement.
CCAGCACAGATATAGGAATAACCCCCCTTCCGCCCCAGACATAAATAATGCCCCTGCCAGCCCCAGATATAGAATAATCCCCGCTGCCCGGCCCAGACAATAATATGCCCCCTGCCAGCCCCAGATATAGAATAATCCCCCCTGCCCGGCCCAGACATATAATAATGCCGCCTGCCAGCACCAGATATAGAATAATCCCCCCTGCCTAGCCCAGACATATAATAATGCCCCCTGCCAGCACCAGATATAGAATAATCCCCCCTGCCCGGCCCAGACATATAATAATGCTCCCTGGCAGCCCCAGATATAGAATAATCCCCCCGGCCTAGACATATAATAATGCCCCCTGCCAGCCCCAGATATAGAATAATGCCCCCCCCCCCACCCCAGACATATAATAATGCCGCCTGTCAGCACCAGATATAGAATAATGCCCCCTGCCCGGCCCAGACATTTAATAATGCCCCCTGCCAGCCCCAGATATAGAATAATCCCCCCTGCCTGGCCCAGCCATTTAATAATGCCCCCTGCCAGCCCAAGACATTTAATAATGCCCCCCCGCCCCAGACATTTAATAATGCCCCCCCGCCCAAGACATATAATAATGCCCCCTGGCAGCCCCAAATAGATAGAACAATGCAATCCCCCCTCTCCTGCCAAATAATTAATGCGCCCCCCTGCCCCAGACGTAATTAATGCTCCCCATTCTATAATTAAAAAAACAAAAAACCATAATACTCACCTCTTGTTCTTCGGAGCAGGGTTCTTTCCGTCCTCGGTCTCTGTAGCTTGGTGTAGAGCTGGCGGGGATAGTGATGTCACTGCTCACGCCTCTTACACCAAGCCGCGGAGCTAATGGCGGAGGAGGACTGACAGCTGGTAAGTGTCAGCCTCCTCCACGCTACACAGGTCGCGCAATTCCGTCCTTTGCGCGACCTGTGTAGCTGGTGGTGCACAGACGCAGAGGCAGCGGTGCTGCGCTGCGTCTGTGTACTAATTAAAAGTACCTGCTCGTATGACCGTACGATGCAGAGGTACTATAGATTATGTGTAAAATCTGTAGGGAGGGGTGCGGGACCGGCCCCGGCACAGCCCAGATCGGCCCAGGAAAACTTCCGGTGGGTACAATGGCCAGTCCACCCCTGGGCATCTGTATATGGGCCCAAGAGGAGAGGTGCTTCTACCATCACCATAGACACAGATTTTTTCTCGGAAGCAGGAGGATATTATGGTGGACTCTTTGTACATGTTCAAGAGAGACGTGGATGCCTTTGTGGCAGCAAAAGTATTACAGGTTATAGGGAAAAATATTGTTTAATTCAAATATGATCTTGAATGACTGCCGTCTTTTTCAGCCTAATATTTCTATGTAGTGATCTCCATTTGTAGGGAAAATGAGGGCATTTATCATGCCTTGTATGCCAGTTTTATGGCAGATATCTATTGTATCTAGAATTGTACTTTTTTCCACAGCATCCTACCTGCATGCCAAGTTGATAAACAGCAGAGCATGAGGCAAGTAACTATAGCCTACAGGCATATATTAACCCAGGCAAATTCCCCCAAATCGCCTTACAAAGCCCTATTATAAACATAGGTTTTAGGAGTATGATTGTTATAGACTTTTTCAGCTTATGCATACAAAATAAAATTGGCAGTAACTAGGTTTTGTTTTTATGCAAATGACAAATCAACTTCAAAACCTGTACTCTGAATCTTACTATTTGAAATAAAAAATTTGACAATAAGCCTCTTTGTGAAGTAATTTTCACAAAAATCACAGACCCTCGCCTTCCTTCACCTGTGTTTGTGATGTTACTAAATGGTAGATTTCCACAAAAAATTTCCACTCAACAGGTATACAGTTTACAGGAAAGAAATTTCCAACGTTTTGCCTATTTATCTGTGGAGTCCAGATATTGATGAAAAACACTTATTTCATTTAATGTTCCAACAATATCATGATAAGAAGTCTGCATTACCATAATAATCATGTTAAATTATGTTACTGCTGATACTGATAATTTTGAGAGTGCTGTATATATTTCAATGGTCTATTTCACAAAAATAAAATATATCTTACTGCCTAATGTAATGTAAGGGTAATTATATAATGTCCCTTCAATTGCTTTTTTTTTACTCCGATTGCTTTTGTGTAGTAAAGTGATACTTACATTTTGAATTGTACTAGAAATATGTTCTTCACTTGATTGATAAAAATAAGATGTTCGTTTGTTGACAGATGGTTATCCAAAAGAGGAGATGGTTTACCGATGGAGAAAAAACTCAGTGGAAGCAGCAAATCAGAAATCATGGAGGCTTTATCAGTTTGATTTCATGGGGCTCAGGAATACTACTGAAATTGTGCAAACTTCAGCAGGTAAGAAGTAATTCAGAATAACGCTGATCTCCGCTTATTAATTATTATCTGATGGATTACCAGAAAAGTTTAGAAAACAGAGATTGGGGGGTTCTTATTGTTGTTACAATGCTAACATGTTGAATCCCTTGTTGTCCTAATTAAATTTATGCCGACTCAGCATATATCCCTGGGTCCTATATTCTAACATTTATTATACTTGTACAAACACAATGTCTGATAGGAATCCAATGTAGAGTAAGCTGAGAGGGTCATTAAACAGTGTACATTGGTTAGCACAGATGCCACTGGGGATATGGAGCTATTTATTCAATATTAAGTGTATAATGTGTTCATTGCCTGAGTCCTTCTCAGAAATTCACTGTTTAAAAGTTAAAAACGGGTCTTTCATAGAAGTAAAGCCAAATAGAAAATGACCTCTGTTTTCTGTCTGAATATGTGTAGAACGGTGACTTGGAGCAGTTTGCTTTGTTATGTCTACAAATTTACACATTTTTAGCATTTTGATTTGAATATATTTTTCTGTGATCACAGACAGTGCTAGGCTGCAGTCCTTTACCATGGGTACTACTTTTGTGCCCAGTATGTTGATAGCAGTAACAAGACTGTGAAGATTGTAGGGGCAATGGGGAAGTCTCTTCTGATGCTATATGATCTTAGTGACTACTGTGGATGCTGTGGAGAAACTCAATGCAGGAATCTCTAATGCTGCACCATGCAACAATTCCAGAATTTAATGTGGTATTCGGGGAATATTACCATCTGATACAAAAACTCAATGTAATTATTCACAAAATGGAGCTTACATAGTTTGATTTTATGATTCACAAAATGTTATAGGCTTTCTAAAGTAGGTGGATTTATCACCAAGATGGCCACCACTGGAAACTACAAGTCCCATGTTCCTTTAGTTCTCGTTAACTCTCATCACTACACCTTGCCTCACTGAGGTGACATCTTACCACAACACTGGCCATACAGGATGCACTGCAACCAACCAACTACAGCCACACATAATGAAGATCACATGACTGGCCCAGGCAGGTGCAGGACATGTGATGTGGACATGTGACCGGCGGCCATCTTCTGTCCTGTGTCTGTTCCATACAGAGAAAATCAACTGACAAATTAAAGGGCCAGTAGCATTTTAATTCTTCGTTACTGTGTATGTCCATAGAATTTTTCTTCTAAAAGGGGCAAAATTTTAAATAACAATTAATTACATATTAGCTTATATTTTAATGACCCATTTGTATATGGATTATGTTTATTTCTGGAATACCCCTTAAGATTCACAGAAAAGCATTACATTATTTTTAGTGTCCAGCAGGGACAAAGGTAGCAACTTCATCTGCCTATAACCAATTATTTACTGCCCTGTTTCTATTGAATGTCTAGTTTAGCATTAGCATTAAACTGATTTCACTATCACTATTTCACTATCATTTTACTAAATGAGATTGCATTACATGGGACATCATTTTTGCATGGTTGGTCTATTTGAGTTGCAAATTAGTTTCTTTAAGAAGTCAGACTAAAGTCAACTGAAAAGGGAATCAGTCAGGTGCAGTTGGGAACACTTAATCAGAGTAAGTATTACTCCGGTAAGTATAAATGCAAACTGCTTCTTTGTGTTGCCCTAGACATGGCCTGTAGGGCTAATTGGCACACACAAACAGACCATGGCTTAAGTATCCAACATCACCTCAATAAGTGTAAAGTAATTTGTGTGACTTCCTTTTCTCTCTTGTTACAACCAATGTCAATAAGGAATAACTAGATAAAATATCATGTCGTATGTCTAAATTTACTGTAAAGGGGTTTTCCACGATCCAAATAGCCTTAGAATAAACCAGCAATCTCAGATCAGATGGGGCCCAAATCTCAGTAATAAACTGTTTGTTGTAAAGAATAGTGTTATTTGAATGTGTTCTGCAATCTGCACTTAAATGCTCGTGTTTTCACTGTTTTTATTCTATTCTTCACATTGCTGATGTTAGCGTGTATCTCCAAACTTAGCGGGAGACATGCGCGAACATCTGCAAAGTGAAGAATAGAATAAAAACAGTGCAAACTGTGAAAATAATGATCGTCTGTAACATAATCCCGTAGGGAAAAGAAGGGGGGGGGGGAAAATAGTAGCTGTGGAGACATGAAATACATAAGAGGCTAATTGTCACCGGTGAGGGTGAAGGAAGAGAAGAGAGGTGCAAGATTGAAATATCACTATGCTGTTGTTTTTGTTGGTTACTTTAAGAAAAAAGGTCGCGGAAATAGTGGGGAAAAGGAAAGGGAGGGAAGGGGGAAAAAGGGGGAAAGAAGGGTGCGTTTGGTGGGGGAAGGGAAAAGGGGTTAATGATAGGTAAGTCGGGTGGTAGTCGGGCTATACAGTAATTGGACGATATGTACTAGAAAGTCATGTGTGGTCGGAAAATACACTTGATTGATAAAATAATAGGTTCTTTGTTTGACAGCTGGGTATCCAAAAGGGAGATGTTTACCGGATGGAGAAAAAACTCAAAGTGGAAGCAGCAAATCAGAACTATGAGGCTTTATCCGTTTGAAGTTTCATGGGGCTCAGGAATAACTATACTGAAATTAGTGGCACTACCGTCAGCGGGTGGGTAAGAAGTAATTCCGAAGACGCTGATCCCGCTTATTAATTATTATCTGATGGATTACCAGAAAAGTTTAGAAAACTTAGAATTGGGGGGGTTCTTATTGTTGTTACAATGCTAACATGTTGAATCCCTTGTTGTCCTAATTAAAATTTATTGCCTACTTCAGCATATATCCCTGGGTCCTATATTCTAAAACCTTTATTATACTTGTCAACACAATTTCTGATAGGAATCCAATGTAGGTAAGCTGAGAGGGTCATTAAAAAACAGTGTACATTGGTTACACACAGATGCCCTGGGATATGGAGCTATTTATCAATATTAAGTTATAATTGTTCATTGCCTGAGAGAGAATAAATAGAGTTGGGTTGTGGGGGGGGTGAAGGTAGAAAAGGGGAGAGGGGGGGGAAGATGGACAAAAAAGGCATTCTGAAACAAGACATAAGTGGGAAAGGAAGAGTGGGACGGGGGGGGGTGCGAGAAGAGGAATGATGACAAGAAGAGAGGTGGAGGAGAAGTGGCCCCAAAGGTATGTGCCTCCGGGAGTGGGGAAGGGAAGGGATGGGGGAGCGAGGTTAGTGTGATAGGAAGGTTACGGATAAAAACTGGCGCAAGAATTAAAGGCTACAAGGATGTACGGGGAGGAGGGAGAACAGCAAAGCCAAGGGAGGGGGAAGGAGGAGGATGCGCAGGGGTGATTGCCTGGGGTTGAGGGATGGAGATGTGGAGGAAAGGCGGGGACAGTAGGGGGGAAGGGGCAAGATGGGTTGGGAGGAGAGCAGGGAACGGTTGGCGGGGGTAAAGGCGGTGAGAGGTTAGGGGGGGCGATTGAAGGGAGAGGCGAGATAGGGGCCTTCTCAGAAATTCACTGTTTAAAATTTAAAACGGGTCTTTCATAGAAGTAAAGCCAAATAGAAATGACCTCTGTTTTCTGTTCTGAATATGTGTAGAACGGTGACTTGGAGCAGTTTCTTTGTTATGTCTACAAATTTACACATTTTTAGCTTTTGATTTGAATATATTTTTCTGTGATCACAGACAGTGCTAGGCTGCAGTCCTTTACTATGGGTACTACTTTGGTGCCCAGTATGTTGTGTAGCAGTAACAAGACTGTGAAGATTGTAGGGGCAATGGGGAAGTCTCTTCTGATGCTATATGTATCTTAGTGACTACTGTGGATGCTGTGGAGAAACTCAATGCAGGATCTCTATGCTGCACCATGCAACAATTCCAGAATTTAATGTGGTATTCGGGGAATTTACCATCTGATACAAAAACTCATGTAATTATTCACAAAATGGAGCTTACATAGTTTGATTTTATGATTCCCAAAATGTTATGGCTTTCTAAAGTAGGTGGATTTATCACCAGATGGCCACCACTGGAAACTACAGTCCCCATGTTCCTTAGTTTCTCGTTAACCTCTCATCACTACACCTTGCCTCACTGAGGTGACATCTTACCACAACACTGGCCATACAGGATGCACTGCACCAACCAACTACACGCCACACATAATGAAGATCACATGACTGGCCCAGGCAGGTGCAGGACATGTGATGTGGACATGTGACCGGCGGCCATCTTCTGTCCTTGCTGTTTCCATACAGAGAAATCAACTGACAAATTAAAGGGCCAGTAGCATTTTAATTCTTCTTTACTGTGTATGTCCATAGAATTTTTCTTCTAAAAGGGGCAAAATTTTAAATAACAATTAATTACATATTAGCTTATATTTTAATGACCCCTTTGTATATGGATTATGTTTATTTCTGGAATACCCCTTAAGATTCACAGAAAAGCATTACATTATTTTAGTGTCCAGCAGGACAAAGGTAGCAACTTCATCTGCCTATCCCCAGACGTAATTAATGCTCCCCATTCTATAATTAAAAAAACAAAAAACCATAATACTCACCTCTTGTTCTTCAGAGCAGGGTTCTTTCCGTCCTCGGTCTTCTGTAGCTTGGTGTAGAGGCGCGGGATAGTGACGTCACTGCTCCACGCCTCTTACACCAAGCCGCGGAGCTACATGGCGGAGGAGACCTGACAGCTGGTAAGTGTCAGCCTCCTCCACGCTACACAGGTCGCGCAATTGCGTCCTTTGCGCGACCTGTGTAGCTGCGTGTGTGCACAGACGCAGAGGCAGCGGTGCTGCGCTGCGTCTGTGTACTAATTAAAAGTACCTGCATCGTATGACCGTACGATGCAGGTACTATAGATTATGTTAAAATCTGTAGGGAGGGAGTGCGGACCGGCCCCGGCACAGCCCCAGATCGGCCCAGGAAACTTCCCGGTGGGTACAATGGCCAGTCCACCCCTGGGCATCTTGTATATGCCCAGAGGAGAGGTGCTTCTACCATCACCATAGACACAGATTTTTTTCTCTGACGCAGGAGGATATTATGGTGGACTCTTTGTACATGTTCAAGAGAGACGTGGATGCCTTTGTGGACAGCAAAAGTATTACAGGTTATAGGGAAAAATATTTGTTTAATTCAAATATGATCTTGAATGATCTGCGTCTTTTTTCAGCCTAATATTCTATGATAGTATGATCTCCATTTGTAGGGAAAATGAGGGCATTTATCATGCCTTGTATGCCAGTTTTATGGCAGATATCTATTGTACTATAGAATTGTACTTTTTTCCACCCATCCTACCTGCATGCCAAGTTGATAAACAGCAGAGCATGAGGCAAAGTAACTATAGCCTACATGGCATATATTAACCCAGGCAAATTCCCCCAAATCGCCTTACAAAGCCCTATTATAAACATAGGTTTTAAGGGTATGATTGTATAGACTTTTTCAGCTTTATGCATACAAAATAAAATTGGCAGTAACTAGGTTTTGTTTTTATGCAAATGACAAATCAACCTTTCAAAACCTGTACTCTGAATCTTACTATTTGAAATAAACAAAATTTGACAATAAGCCTCTTTGTGAAGTAATTTTCACAAAAATTCACAGACCCTCGCCTTCCTTCACCCTGTGTTTGTGATGTTTACTAAATGGTAGATTTCCACAAAAATTTCCACTCAACAGGTATACAGTTTACAGGAAAGAAATTTCCAACGTTTTGCCTCATTTATCTGTGGAGTCCAGATATTGATGAAAACACTTATTTCATTTAAATGTTCCTTAACAATATCATGATAAGAAAGTCTGCATTCTTACCATAATAATCATGTTAAATTATGTTACTGCTGATACTGATGAATTTTGAGAGTGCTGTTATATATTTCAATGGTCTATTTCCACAAAAATAAAATATATCTTACTGCCATAATGTAATGTAATTATATAATGTCCCTTCAATTGCTTTTTTTTTACTCCGATTGCTTCAGCTTTATGCATACAAAATAAAATGGCAGTAACTAGGTTTTGTTTTTATGCAAATGACCAAATCAACCTTCAAAACCTGTACCTGAATCTTACTATTTGAAATAAAAAAAATTTGACAATAAGCCTCTTTTGAAGTAATTTCCACAAAAATTCACAGACGCCCGCCTTCCTCACCTGTGTTGTGTGATGTTTACTAAATGGTAGATTTCCACAAAAATTTCCACTCAACAGGTATACAGTTTTACGGAAAGAAATTTCAACGTTTTGCCTCATTTATCTGTGGAGTCCAGATATTGATGAAAACACTTATTTCATTAAATTTCCTTAACAATATCATGAAAGAAAGTCTGCATTCTACCATAATAATCATGTTAAATATGTTACTGCTGATACTGATGAATTTTGAGAGTGTTGTTAATATTTCAATGGTCTATTCCACAAAATAAAATATATCTTACTGCCATAATGTAATGTAATTATTAATGTCCCTCAATGCTTTTTTTTTACTCCGATTGCTTTGTGGAAAAGTGATACGTTCATTTGAATGTAACTAAATATGTTCTTCCTTGATTGTAAAAAAGTGTCGTTTGTTGACAGTGGTATCCAAAGAGGAGATGGTTTACCGATGGAGAAAAAACTCAGTGGAAGCAGCAAATCAGAATCATGGAGGCTTTATCAGTTTGATTTCATGGGGCAGGAATACTACTGAAATTGTGCAAACTTCGCACGGTAAGAAGTAATTCAGAATAACGCTGATCTCCGCTATTAATTTATCTGATGGATTACACAGAAAAGTTTAAAAACGAGATTGGGGGTTCTTATTGTTGTTACAATGCTAACATGTTGAATCCCTTGTGTGTCCTAATTAAATTTATGCCGACTCAGCATATATCCCTGGGTCCTATATTCTAACATTTATTATACTTGTACAAACACAATGTCTGATAGGAATCCAATGTAGAGTAAGCTGAGAGGGTCATTAAACAGTGTACATTGGTTAGCACAGATGCCACTGGGGATATGGGGCTATTTATTCAATATTAAGTGTATAATGTGTTCATTGCCTGTCTTCTCAGAAATTCACTGTTTAAAAGTTAAAAACGGGTCTTTCATAGAAGTAAAGCCAAATAGAAATGACCTCTGTTTTCTGTCTGAATATGTGAAACGGTGACTTGGAGCAGTTTGCTTGTTATGTCTACAAATTTACACATTTTTAGCATTTTGATTTGAATATATTTTCTGTGATCAGACAGTGCTAGGCTGCAGTCCTTTACTATGGGTGCTCTTTGTGCCCAGTATGTTGTAGTCAGTAACAAGACTGTGAAGATTGTAGGGCAATGGGGTCCTCTTCTGATGCTATATGATCTTAGTGACTACTGTGGATGCTGTGGAGAAACTCAATGCAGGACTCTAACTGCTGCACCATGCAACAATTCCAGAATTTAATGTGGTATTCGGGGAATATTACCATCTGATACAAAACTCAATGTAATTATTCACAAAATGGAGCTTACATAGTTTGATTTATGATTCACAAAATGTTATACTTTCTAAAGTATGGTGATTATCACCAAGATGGCCACCACTGGAACTACAAGTCCCATGTTCCTTTGTTCTCGTTAACTCTCATCACTACACCTTGCCTCACTGAGGTGACATCTACCACAACACTGGCCATACAGGATGCACTGCAACCAACCCAACTACAGAACACATAATGAAGATCACATGACTGGCCAGGCAGGTGCAGAATGTTGTGGACATGTGACCGGCGGCCATCTTCTGTCCTGTGTCGTTCATACAGAGAAATCAACGGACAAATTAAAGGGCCAGTAGCATTTTAATTCTTCGTTCTGTTGACCATAGAATTTTTCTTCTAAAAGGGGCAAAATTTTAATAACAATTAATACATATTAGCTTATATTTTAATGACCCATTTGTATATGGATTATGTTTATTTCTGGAATACCCTTAAGATTCACAGAAAAGCATTACATTATTTTAGTGTCCAGCAGGGACAAAGGTAGCAACTTCATCTCTATAACCAATTATTTCCTGCCGGTTTCATGAATGTCTAGTTTAGCATTAGCATTAAACTGATTTCACTATCACTATTCACTATCATTTACTAAATGAGATTGCTTACATGGGACATCATTTTGCATGGTTGTCTATTTAGTTGCAAATTAGTTTCTTTAAGAAGTCGACTAAGTCAACTGAAAAGGGAATCAGTCAGGTGCAGTTGGGAACACTTAATCAGAGTAAGTATTACTCCGGTAAGTATAAATGCAAACTGCTTCTTTGTGTTGCCCTAGACATGGCTTAGGGCTAATTGGCAACACACAAACAGACCATGGCTTAAGTATCCACATCACCTCATAAGTGTAAAGTAATTTGTGTGACTTCCTTTCTCTCTTGTACAACCAATGTCAATAAGAATAATAGATAAAATATCTGTCGTATGTCTAAATTTACTGTAAAGGGGTTTCCACGATCCAAATAGCCTTAGAATAAACCAGCAATCTCAGATCAGATGGGGCCCAAATCTCAGTAATACGTTTGTTGAGGCACTGGTGCTGTGATAGTACAGCATTCCCTTATCGGCAGGATAACAGAGCTTGTGCTAGATTGCTCCAACTCATTTTTTATAGAGTTTTATATAAAGTCTGTTGATTCTTTAACTCATTCTCAACGTTTGTGTTTTTTTCACTCAGATTAAAACATTACAATAAAGTAAATTAAGCTCCGCTCAGCTAGTGAACTTCAGTAAATTGCACCTTTGATTTTATGCAAAGGCTATTTCACTATCTATATGTTGAGGAGTAGAGATGAGCGAGTATACTCTCCGAGTATACTGCCGGTCGAGTATTAGCATACTCGGACCGGCTCGTTACTCGACGAGTATCTCGCCGGCTCGATTTCGAGCATAAAATAATAAAAGACAGTGAAGAACAGTGTTTACACTGTTCTTCAATACATAACACATGTTCCAGATGTTTTAATTGTAAGAATACATTATAAAACACTATTCTTCACTTACAGTGTTCGCCGTGTCTCCCGCTAAGTTCGGAGATGTGCGCCGAACATCAGCATGTAAAGAATAGTGTTATTTGAATGTGTTCTGCAATCTGCACTTAAATGCTCGTGTTTTCACTGTTTTTATTCTATTCTTCACATTGCTGATGTTAGCGCGTATCTCCAACTAGCGGGACATGCGCGAACATCTGCAAAGTGAAAAAGAACATCTGCAAAGTGAAGAATAGAATAAAAACAGTGCAAACTGTGAAAACAAGAGCATTTAAGTGCAGAACACATTCAAATAACACTATTCTTCATATTGCTGATGTGCGCGCACATCTCCGACATTATCGGAAGACACGCGCTAACATCTGCAAAGTGAAGAATAGAATAAAAACAGTTATAACCAATTATTTACTGCCCTGTTTCTATTGAATGTCTAGTTTAGCATTAGCATTAAACTGATTTCACTATCACTATTTCACTATCATTTACTAAATGAGATTGCATTACAGGACAACATTTTGCATGGTTGGTCTATTTGAGTTGCAAATTAGTTTCTTAAGAAGTCAGGACTAAGTCAACGAAAAGGGAATCAGTCAGGTGCAGTTGGGAACACTTAATCAGAGTAAGTATACCCGGTAAGTATAAATGCAAACGCTTCTTGTGTTGCCCTAGACATGGCCTGTAGGGCTAATTGGCACACACAAACAGACCATGGCTAAGGATCAACAATCACCTCAATAAGTGTAAAGTAATTGTGTTGACTTCCTTTTCTCTCTTGTTACAACCAATGTCAAAGAAGGAATACTAGATAAAATTCATGTGTATGTCTAAATTTACTGTAAAGGGTTTTCCACGATCCCAATAGCCTTAGAATAAACCAGCAATCTCAGATCAGATGGGGCCCAAATCTCAGTAATAAACGTTTGTTGAGGCACTGGTGCTTGTGATAGTACAGCATTCCCTTATCGGCAGGATAACAGAGCTTTGTCTAGATTGCTCCAACTCATTTTTTATAGAGTTTTATTTTATAAAGTCTGTTGATTCTTTAACTCATTCTTCAACGTTTGTTGTTTTTTTCAACTCAGATTAAAACAATTACAATAAAAAGTAAATTAATCGCTCCAGGCTCAATAGTGAACTTCAGTAAATTGCACCTTTTGATTTTATGCAAAGGCTATTTCACTATCTATATGTTGAGGAGTAGAGATGAGCGAGTATACTCGTCCGAGTATACTGCTCGGTCGAGTATTAGCATACTCGGACCGGCTCGTTACTCGACGAGTATCTCGCGGCTCGAGTTCGAGCATTAAATTAATAAAAGACAGTGAAGAACAGTGTTACACTGTTCTTCAAACATAACACAGTTTCCGATGTTGTTAATTGTAAAATACATTAATAAAACCCTATTCTTCACTTACAGGTGTTCGCCCGTGTCTCCCGCTAAGTTCGGAGATGTGCGCCGAACATCAGCATGTAAAGAATAGTGTTATTTGAATGTGTTCTGCAATCTGCACTTAAATGCTCGTGTTTTCACTGTTTTATTCTATTCTTCACATTGCTGATGTTAGCGCGTATCTCCAACTTAGCGGGAGACATGCGCGAACATCTGCAAAGTGAAGAATAGAATAAAAACAGTGCAAACTGTGAAAACAAGAGCATTTAAGTGCAGAACACATTCAAATAACACTATTCTTCACATTGTGATGTGCGCGACACTCTCCGACATTATCGGAAGACACCGCTAATCTGCAAATGAAGAATAGAATAAAAACAGTGCAAACTGTGAACAAGAGCATTTAAGTGCGAACACATTCAATAACACTATTCTTCACATTGGTGATGTGCGCGCACTCTCCGACATTATCGGAAGGAAAGACACGCGCTAACATCTGCAAAGTGAAGAATAGAATAAAAACAGTTAAAACAGTGAAAACAGTGAACACAGGACCATTTAATTGCAGAACACATTGAAAGAACACAATTCTTCACATCCAGATGTTTGCGCACATCTCCGAACTTAGCGGGAGACACGCGCGAACACCTGTAAAGTGAAGAATAGTGTTTTTTTAATGTATTCTTACAATTAAAACATCTGGAAACATGTGGAATGTGTTATTATTTACTGTTCTTTTAATGTGTTGTGTTAGTGAAAAAATGCTCGGGTCTCCCATTGACTTTAATGGGGCTCGTTATTCGGTACGAGCACTCGAGCATCGGGAAAAGTTCGTACCAAATAACGAGCACCCGAGCATTTTAGTGCTCGCTCATCTCTATTGAGGAGTGATTTGCCTTTAAATATATACAAATAATTTATATAGGTAATATTCACAATGTAACACATGTATCCTTTCTTCTAATGACATCCATAAGAAGGTTTTGTTGAAATTCACATATACAGTTTGACTTCAACCAAGGTTACTGACAGTTATTGGAACCTTTCCAGAGAAAAAGACATCTTTCAGGACACATAGGGGAAAAACAGGCAAAACATTTGCTCTTTCCAATTTGTCACACCATCATGACAGTTAATTCAGTTAGATCCAGGTGGTTAATAGGGGTTCTGTAGCAGGGGATTCCAGAAATACCTGAAAGTCCTTACACAAATCATAAGTCAGAATCATTTTCATAATGTAGTTTGTACACTCTGCTGGCAGCTCACTGGAATGGTAATATAACATTGGCCATTTACATACATATTCTGTTGTGAGAATTCATTTGTTTTCTCTTTTACTTATTTATTTTTCTAAATTCTGAATGTATTTTGTGATGTGTTAAATAAACTAGTTTATACTTTGTGTAAGTCATGGAAAATAGGTAGAAGTTTTGATTGATTACTGAATTCAAGGAATCATGCCACCAGTAGAAACCAGTAGAAATAAATATTAACATATATTCCATAGAAAGTATACAAACCCTTTATTCTTTGGGTCAGAGATGCCAAAACGTATTTAGCTTTTGTTATGCTGTAATAGATACAATTTTAAAAAATCCAAATATTTTAGTGCCAATACATTTCTTATATTTTGGTGTCTTTATTGTAAGACAAACAGACAATTTAATTGCTACTAATTTTGGGACTTTGTGACCTTTGTATCACTTCTTAGTTATGTTTCAGTCATTTGGACCTTATCTTCTGTTAAAAGGTTCACCGCTGGGAATGAATGATTTTATATTTGGATAGACACGCTACAGATCAGGCTGTTCCTCTACCCCACTACACTTCAATGCTGCCATTAAAATTTATTTTGTTTTCAAAAGCTATTTACTTCATACCACTACCTTTGGGATATATTTAACCAAGGCAAGGGAAAATATGTTTGCACAAATGTTTTACATGACATTCCAATACTATAGGTTACTTATAAAATAATTTATGCTACAAGGCAGGAATTTCCTACATGACACTAAATTCCCTATCTTATAATCATCTTCTATTATAGTTATTATTCCTTGTATGATATCTACATTGCAATTCTCTTGGTTATTTTTATTCCTTTAGGTTACAGGCAATATAAGCGGGGATGTAGCATAATACCATGCAGTGTACACTGTCATGGAATTTATAAGCAGAACAATAAGAAACTTTATAGCATTTTACCTTTTGGGAAACATTCTCTGTTCTATCTTTGTCGAGGCGATAAATTATATCTGCTGTTGCTACATTGTTCTAAGAACAGTAACATATTATGCTACAGCTGTGGGAGCTCCTTGGAAGTTTGTCAAGTAAAACAAGCAGAAAATATAGCTTCCTTCTTCCATGACTAGCTTTCATTAGTTTTGGACAGTAGGATCGGTTTATTCACTGTCATCACTTCTTTTTTTTATCTGTGGATATGAAGAAAAAGCTTTAATGGTGTTCCATTTAACATAACTTTAAAGGGGTATTCCAGGAATATGTCTGATACAAAAACTCATAATGATATAAATAAATGAATGCAACAAAACTCAATGGGACAGATTTATCAAGTGTCTGAAAGTCAGAATATTTCTAGTTGCCCATGGCAACCAATCACAGCTCCTCTTTAAAATATTCATGAGCACTGGTAAAATTGGCAACTGGAAATATTCTGACTTTCAGACACTTGATAAATCTGCCCCAATGTTGTTAATCACAAAACAGAGGTTTAGTAGTTTGCTTTTAAGATTCACAAAATATTATGGAATTTCTAAAGCAGGCCGAGTTATCTCCAAGATGGCCATCTGCAACTACAACTCCCATGATCCTTCAGTTCTCAGAAAAATATCCTCCCTCTTATAAACTGCTCCCAGTGATGATGTAACAGACTGCTCTGTAGTGTTAGCATAGTAAATATATGTAACTGCCTTCAAAGCCCATTGACTCAGATGAGTCTCTCCACAACACTAGCTATACTTGATGCACTGCAACAACCAACTACAGCCAAACATAGTAATGATCACATGGCCTTCTCAGACAGGAGCAGGACATGTAGTGTGGATATGTTACCAGGCGCTATCTTTTGTCCTGTGTGTCTGCCACAGAGACAAAGTCACAAGACTGATTAAAGGGTCAGTAGCATTTTAATCCTCCATTACAGTGTATGTCCATTTTTCTGCTAAGCGGAGCAAAATTTTAAATAACAACTAATTATATTTCAGCGTATATTTTACGGACCCATTTGAATATGAATTATGCTTATTCCTGGAATACCCCTTTAAGATTCACAGAAAGGCGTTAAGTTACTTGTTGTGTCCAGCAGGAACTAAGTTAACAACTTCATCTGCCTACAACCAATTATTTAGGCTTTCTGATTCACATCACTAGATGATTTTGGATTGGACTACATGACTTTTTAACAGATGCCATTGAAGTGTTTCACACTAGCCCAGTTTTACAGCTCATTAAAAGCAAATATGTTCCAGAGCCAATATCAATGACTTCCATATACATCTGCAGTATTTTATACATCAAAAACTGAAGAGCAATTTGTTTTGCTCTGAAAGCATTTCAACTGTGTCACACTCTAACCTTGACAAGTACACAGAAATGGCAACAAAAACCTATTACTGTATCTGCTCGATAGCTACTGTCTCTAAAAGCCAAGGAGCAAGATAAAGAAGAAGGCACATCAAGAACAAAATAGTAAGGGAGAGTTTGAATGAATAGTATGACATCTAAATTATAGACCAAAGCATTTCATAAAATGATCTTATATTAGTAATAAAATATAATTCACTGCCTAGCTTATTTGTACTACTTTATGATCATCTACAATAGTGGATCCAAGCTTTATTTCTTTTCCTTTTTTCTATTTTTATTATTTATTCTCTCCATATGTTTATAAATGTGGAAATCTACCATCAGAAATGTACCTATTAAGATAGGTTTGATGGTAGATTTCTACTAACATGCTAAGCCCTAAACTACCTTTCACTAATCCTATAACAATTTGTAACCTTAACTATACTTTATATAACTATGCTAATTTTTGGCAAAGGCTAATGGGACTACTCCACATCCCAGTAGCCTCTGTCATGCTACCTACCAGCTTGTCCTCGGACCGCTCATTTTGACCACTGACTTCTTCAAGTTCTTCGGCAGCACAGGGCAAGGCGCTTCTGTGCATGCGTAGAGCTTGAAGAAGCCACTGGTGAGAATGACCATGCTGAGGAAGTGCAAGAAGATGAATGGCAGAGGCTACTGGAAAATGGAGTAGCCTTTGCCTGTAGAGGCTACTCCACATCTCAGTAGCTTTTGTCAAAAATTATCATATGAGTTAAATATTTAAATATATATAAAGTGTACTTTAGGTTAGAAAGTGTTATAAGATTACGGAAGATTAGTTTAGGGCTTAGCATGTTAGTAGAAACATACCATCAGAAACATACCTAACAGGTAGATTACTGATGGTAGGTTTATATTAATTATTAATTGGCTTCGTGAGAAATTGGAAGCCACTGACCAGCCTCTGTAAGAAAAGTTACAAACAGGGGCGGCCATTTTTCATGTTTAAAACTTGAAATATCTTTTTATTTATCTATCCAAACACTATTAATGCTTCTTAATGTATTTCAAGAAATATAGATAATATTAAATGGGATGGAGTGCTACAGAAAGTATAACAGTATGGTAAACATTAGTACTGAATGCATATCAAGGATACTGTGTATTTTCCATCATAAGAGGAATTCTAGTTTCCTCATTAAGAAGACTTTTTTTTGCTACTTTATTGCTAATAAATATTCACTGGGTCAGAGCCTGTGCTAACTTCATGGGAAATACAATTTTGCTATTTTTATTCCGCTGGAAGATTTGTTGCCTTAAGATATCAATTTTTCTGTTATACCAAATCTGTCATGAATTATTTTGCTTGAAGGAACATTCAGGATCTCATTGCTTTTTAGATGTGGCTTGACTTAGTCACCAATCAGAAGTTCCAGAGTATGAAATCTTCTATTCTATTTATCTAATGTCAATTCAATGTTGTTAGAAAAAAAATAGCTTATTTGGTAATGAGATAAGATTTGTGTGCACATGTAGTTGATTCCTTTGACAGGATGGCTATAAACTTCACAATGACATCTTGAATTGCATGCACCTGGACCGGAGCCAAAACTGGGTCATTTATTAGAAGAGAGAGTGAAGGTTAATAGAAAAGCAAGATGTCACGTTGCCAGATAACGATAAACAGAACATCTGCCTCAGAAATTATGCATCAAATACTTAATTACAAAATTTTATTAATAGCATTGCAAACATACAAATTAGATTAACCATTTTAAATAGTTTGTAATCTACACATGCATGCCAATACATAGGGAAATATGTGCAAAACTGTGAAAATAGCACCTGTACCATTTAACACTTACATCTAGCACCTGTACCATATAACACTTACATCTTATATGTCAAAGGAAAGGATAATTTATATATGGATGGGGCTACCAATTCTGCTAAAATAATAAAAATGGTTTCTAACAAATGCTAAATGCTATGGGTCATAACACTAAGAATATTATTATCTTCTTTTAGTTTTTAACCGTTTTTTTCCAATCTCTTGTTCCTTATTTCACATGTATTTAAACAGCAAGTGCACTCTAGCCAGGAGGTAAGTATTTAAAGGAAATTTATCATAAAACATATTTATCTCATCTCTACAATATATATGCAAGGTGATAGGTGTCTGATCTCTGGGGTTGACTCTGACTGCTGGGATCCCTTCCTATAGGCAGAATGGGGGGACTACAGGTCCCCTGATCTGTCAAATACTTTAGGGATCGGATGTCCTGAAAGAGATATCATACAAGTCAATAGGGCGCAGAATGGTTTTGTGGACCCCTTTTCTGCCAATCACATGTTTTGAGGGTTTTTGCATTGCAATTGATACATCGTCTGCTAACAAATAGCTTAATAAAATTGGCGAAAGATCCCAGCACCACAAATAAACATTCTTGATTTATTTAATACATACTAAAAATGAACAGTTAAGTATTGCCATCCATCGGGCAACTTAAAAAAATTGTACTGCTGTAAGTTTAAGTACATGGTTGATTTGGTCAATTCTTAAAAAGAGGAATTAGAAAAGAAGAAATATTCACATAACAGGTCTTTGTAAAACATGGACCACGTGTTTTTAGACATTTTATGTTGGTGTACTGATGTTTACATAGTGTGCATGTTTCATAAAAACAATTTAGTATAATCAGTTAGTGTTTCTGAGAAAAAGGAGTCACAGTATCTTCAGTATTGGAGGCCAGTGGGCTAAATGTTATTTTAGAAAGAATCATAGTTGTAAAGATACCAGCCTTTGGAGTTTCCTGCCCTGCCCCTGAGCACTAGTGACAGCCTGGTACCGGTTATAGTGCAATTGTCTGGCAGCACAGCCAAGGCCTCCTGATATATCTAGCACAGTGGGAGAAGTGGGGTTTACATCATACACTGGAACATTATGCTCGGGTGTATAATAAATATGCCCAATATTCGTCCAATAAATAGTTTTTCTCAAAACATGATTAGGTCTTTTGTATTATACTAATGTCCCCTTATATAAGTGTTCTTGTATTTCTTGTTTTTAATCTACTTTATTTTGAAGTATAGCATAACCTATAAAGCATTACTCTGAAGTTACCTGCCCAAAGGAGAGTCTTTGACAGTAACTCCAACCATACCCATACCATGCTGCTGGATTTTTCCTACCCTGAGATCTAACCAGGTATATCTATCAGTCCTACTTGTAAAATCCTCTAAAGCTTTTCCTGAAAGTGGTGGGCACCTCCTGGCTGTGGCATCAGCTAATGGAACTGAGGTAATAAGAGTTTCCCTCACTTCTCATAGTGCTGAATGCTTTCACATGCGCTAGCAGGCCATCCAATCAGTGTACAGGATATCAAGTTGAAGGCTCTTCTCAGCATTACTGCTGTACAACACAGATGTGAAGCTAACCTGACAGATGAAGCTAACCTGACGGATAAATTCAATGTCAGTTTTACATGCTCATATCCATGCTACCATGCACGATAGTTACAGCAACCTATACACACAAATTATTACACAAACTCAGACAGATGCATCTATGCGCGGTTACACAGACAGACCTATAATTTGATACTGTCTTATGACTACTAAATACACTGGCCCAGATCTATTAAACTGGTTGTTCCAGTTTTCTGTCGTACTATTCAGTAAAAAAAGAATTTAAGACGTGTCTGCACCAGTTTTGTGTTGTGGCTGCACTGTGTATGACAAGACACAGACTGCTTAGTTGTACATGCTGCATGTTAAGGATGCACCTAAAAGAAGATGGGGTGCACACTTCCAGAGCAGTACATGGTGCGCCAAATAACTGAAGACTGTGCACCAGAATTCCATAATCTAGCGCACTCTGCACATGTGAAAGGCAAACTGCACTTAGTGCAGATTGCACTACTTTTGATAAATCTGGGCCACTATCTGCTAAGGGTGATATGTTAGCCAGGTGTTCAGCAGATGCCATCCACCCCCCCTCTTCCTAGGACAGTGGGGGAAGGGAAGTGCAGAGAGTGATAAGTAAGCAGCAGCTGTTGATGTCTAAGAGAATAGAGTAGACAGAGCACACACAATAGTAAATAGTCATTCTGTGTATCATACTGCAGTTCTGACATTATCCCCTTCTTCCCACTGAGCCTCATTGTAACCTTATCAAAGCCTAGAGAAAAGGGGTTGTTGAAAAGAGAAGACTGATGTATGTTATTTAATTTTTTTATTAAATTGAGAAGCTGCAGGGGAAGGTACACTCTGTGTGGGTATGTGAGTGCAGACTACAGACTGGAAACTGCAGACATGAAAGAGCTGCTTCCTGTAATTAATGAACGGAGGTAGAAACAAGCAGAGTGTACAGCTCCAACCTTTCACCTCCTGCTAATCCAGTAGTTCAAACACTACATCTTTTGTTGCCTCCTGTTTCACTCTACAGTTTATCATTGGCAACCAGGCAATATAGAGATGAATTGGCAGGGGCTGAGGCAGGTAGAAAACAGAGCTTTAGCTTGAAAATAACTGCAAGGTAATGAATGTATATTTGAAACATGTTAGTTTTCATCAATCATTATGGTTTTTGATGTGTGATATCATTGCACAGAATTTGATCAGATTCAAGTTAAGAAGGGCTAAATATGTAGTTGTAGTAGTGATTCAATACACTAAGTTAGTATTTTTGTTAAAATAGGTGATATGAAGGGTTATAAATAATAAATGAAAAAACTGTATAAATAATAAAGTGTTACTGTATGTTGTCCATTTTCTTGTAGTTTCATCATGTCTAGGGATGGTAAAAGGATTTCTGATTAATATTGCCCTGGAAGGGTGCATCTTCAACACACTTAGTAGGTCAAGTCAAGACATTGGATGAGAAAGTGATTGCCACTTACGTCTGTTCAGCCAATGCTGGGAAAAATTAGACACTTGACAACTTGGCCATTTTGCACCTTCCTGACAAAGATAATTTTTTCAAATCTGAAAAGTGTCAATTTATGTAGAAACATACACAAGCATATCCAGGTGATTCTGAGATTGTTATTTTGTGAGACATTGTACTTTATGTGGGTTTATAAATTTGGCTGATTTATAAAAAAAATGGCAGAAATTCAAAAAAATTCTATATTTTCAAAACTCAGAACTTTCTGTTTTTCATACCATCAAAATAACCTGATAACTAACATTTCCAGAATGTCTGCTTTATGTTGGCATAGTTTTTTATGCATCCTCTAATTTTTGTAGAATTTTAGGAGGTTTAGAACTTTATATTCCATTTTCCATGTCACTGCACTACCAATGTATGAGTTCATGAGTAGTTTGATTCACTTGAGTGTTGAAGCTGTTGACAATCTTATATAGTAAGTGATGTAAAAACAAGGTTATTCTAAAGATGCCCCACTGCCCAACTAATAGGACTTAGTAGGACATTGTAGG
The DNA here is from genome assembly GCA_019512145.1 of Engystomops pustulosus. Classification (NCBI taxonomy): domain Eukaryota; kingdom Metazoa; phylum Chordata; class Amphibia; order Anura; family Leptodactylidae; genus Engystomops; species Engystomops pustulosus. Next base: position 85,869,115 of record CM033642.1, on the reverse strand, counting down.
ATCTGCTGGTGACACCTTGGTATTTTGTTTTATATTTTATGATATTTATTTCGCATATTTATACAACATTTTACTTTATGATGGACATGTTATTAGATAACTAATATTTATAGCTCAATATTACTTTCCCTACTTTTAATAGAAGATAATATTCAAATAAATTTTCATCCTTATAAACTCAATAACTCTGTCTCAGGTGCCTATTAAACATTCATTGTTCTCCATATATGATTGCAGAGCTTTCTGCTTAATGATTTTAAGAGTTTGACCTTCCTTAATTGCTAATTATTTTTTATTTAATAGTTTGCCTTCATTTTCTTTCATCCTTATGCTCAACAATTGTTTCCATGTCAAATATTTTGATTAGAGCTTGAAATAAATGGTCCAATTATGATCATAATACTTCATCTTAATGAAACTCCCATCAGCTGCTATTACCGGGATGTGAGGTTATCTCAGATATACTGCAGACTCAAAAGAGCTATTTAAGGCCATTCTGCAATGCAGGTGCGTTTAATAGTTATGTTTTTACAGATTAAAATTAGAACAGGAAAATATTTATTGTTACTTTAGTGTGTTAAATGTGTTATTTAAACAATAAACAAACCTGAATATTCTGTAATTTTTTGCCATTATTGTTATATTTTGATATTAAGAACAAAACATGGCAGTATCACACTCTCTGGTGGCCCATTAGGAAAGTACATTATTTATTTTGTAACTATTTAAAAAAATAAACTATTTGCAGGGTAGGTTAAAAAATAACCAAATACCTTCTATTTATCTCTCACTACGACTAAGGACTGCAAAAGTCTGAAATGTGCCAGACTTATGGGACATTATGTGCATGTTTTAAACTATTTTTCTAAATAAAAAATGGACTTTAATATTTTTCCTAGTCTGGAATGCTGGAGTTTCCCTCATTGGAATTTTCAATCTGCATTGTTGCTTTTATGAGTTTGTCTATTGGTATTAAACTTGAGGACAGTACTTGAGAACTTATGGCGCATCTATTGAATTCTAACAATCCGATTAACCTGTTCAAATTGTGAAATGGGTAGAAAGTTTTTACATGACCGTGGATGACAGCTTGAATATAGAAACAAGCTGTTGTGGTCAGTGTTTTTAACAAAAAGATCTGTAGATACTACACCTGTCTCATTTTTAATAATAGTGGTATCTAAAAAATGTATGCTGTGACCATTGTGGTTCCTTCTAAACTCAGGCCAAATATTGTTAATATACTTGTGGAAGTTAAGAAAAAATTCCATTGTGTCTCCCCAAATGCAAAAGATATTGTCCATGTATCTTTCCTAAGTGGCATGTACCTGGAATTCTTGGCTGGGATAAATGAAGAGTTTTTTGAAGTCTATCAAATAACAGTTAGCATTAGGGGGGGCTATGATGGAACCCATTGCCATGCCTCTGACTTACAGGTAAAAGGTGTCCCGGAAAAGATAGTAGTTGTTATGTAAAATGAATGTGAGCAGTTCAATGCAGAATTCACTGACCTGTGAGGGATAGTCTGTCATACTGAGAATTCTGTTAACCGCTGCAATATGTCATGTCATGCTCTATCAATGTATATAGGCTAGAAACATCCCATGTTACTAGTATAGTGGTTGTGAGAACATGATCAATGCCCCAAATAAGATCTAGAAACATATTGGAGTCAAGGTGAAAAGACGTGGTAGTTTTAACCAATGGTGTAAGTATTTTTTCTAAGAAAATTGCCAAAGGAGACGAAAGTGGAGTAACAATGGGGCATCCAGGTGGGTTATGTAGATTTTTATGTATCTTTGGCAATTTATAGATCAAACGAATTTTGGGTTTGTGTTTGGACAAATATTCAACTGTTTTGTGGTCTATAACCCTTTCTTCAAGGTATCTCCTGACTATGCCCTCTATCTGATTAGTTAGGGTAGGTGTAGGGTCACCTGGTTATTTCCTGTATACATCAGGGTCTGCTAATTATTGAAGTATTTTCTCTATATAATAATAATTTGTTGACAAGGTGGGGTCATAATTGTTATGGATTGCAGATGTTATACATAGCAGACCCCTGAGGTATACAGGAAATTACCAGGTGACCCTACACCTACCCTAACTAAGATAAAACAGCTTTTGGTGTAGTTCCAGTATGACAGATACCTCAGACACTCTCATCCAAGCAAAACATCTTGGTCTTAAATCCAAAAGCACATTCCTGCCCCCCAAAATAACACATAGTTGAACTCCATTAGTTCCACTATGACAGATACCTCTCATTATCAACTAATTGAGGAACTACACCAAAAGCTGTTTTATCTTGTTTAGGGTATGAGTGCCTGAAGACCATATTTTTCCTCTTTTGTTGACATTAGAAGTATTCTAAACCAGTATCCAGTATGATATATGTGATCAAAATGGAAGAAGAACATGAATTTGCCCCTTTTCTCTTGATGAAAGCAAAAGAGTTGGATGTACTTTTCATGCCACATGTTGGTGACTTTCTTGTCCTGTAGGTTGGCTTTTTCATATATTCACAGAGTTTTAATAGAATGATGGGTGATTTTGAAGCTAATTTTACAGATGATTGTGCCTTGAAATGGTCTCAGTGCTCACGTTACTGGATTTTAGAGCACCCACAAGAGATCAGGGGCTTGACATATTGTTATCTGCCAACCTACTCATATCCATGAACAGGATAACCTTCAGCATTATTAATCTGCTGCCATCTTAATACTGACTTGTATGATACATTACAATCAAGAAGTTTTGTCATGCAATATATAAATGATCAGTAAATTCGATGTTCGAGTCACTCAAACTAAAATAGAAACTTAATAAACTAAAATCTTCTTTAAATCTGTTTATGTTTCAAGGAATTTAAATGAATGAAGTTACAAACAGCTACACATAGATAAAACACCAAAACTAATATATAATGTCAAAATAACTTTTTTTGTTCAGCCAGAAGTTCAGCTTTGACATTCAGGCTCATCTTCACCACTGATAGCTGCGATTGGCACTAGCACCAATAACGGGTGTCTCGGATTTGGTTCAGGTACCTTTTTTCAACGTTTGCCCAAACATGATTGAGTAACTTTTCTTGAAATGTAATTGAAAAAATAACAACTTGAATTCCCAAAATAAACATACAAGACTAAAAAGTTTCAATTTTTTAAAATCATATATTAATAAAATAATGTTAAGCAAATCTATTTAACGAAGGTCAAGCCTAAGTTAGGCAGTCTGCATATTATGTGCAGTGTCCATAGATTTAAAAGGAAATAGTTAGAGTTAGAGCACTCTGAAGTTCTCATACTTGTGTTTTGTTTTAAAATGTGATACCATCCCTAACAAAAAAGAACACCTAAAAATTCAATTGACTATTTTACCACTAACAGTGATCATTAACAATAGCATAAACCACAATAAAAAAGTGTAATCTATAATATGAAGTTTCTTTTTGCAGAAATGTATGCTTCTAGTATCACCGTGCATTCCCAACTCCACTGTGGCGCATAAAAAATTTCAATACATTGTTAAAATCCCTTCACATGATCAAATGCAGTTATAGAGCAGGTTCTGAAAGCCATTAACTAAAGTCTACAAAGGGGGAAGGCGTGTGTGTGAGGAGGAAGGCTAAAACTACAGAGTTAAAGATAAAGAGACACTGCTAAATCTGCTGGTTAAACATATAAATAGACTCAAAGCTAAACTTCTCAGTAGTAGTGTGGATTATCTCTCAGGCTTCTATTGTGACATAGAGGGTTGCTGTGTTTCCTCTTTTCTATGTCTTCACTGAATGGGAGACAAAATTGTATATTTTTATGTGCACTGCAATGTCTTGAGTATTAGTATTGTTTTGGATGAAATAAACATCTCACAATAAAAGTCACTGCTCCTTGTCAGAGCAGTGTTAGGGACTGGTTTGGCAGGGTGAGAGGCCACAGATTTGGCTAAGTCATGTGCACACATCTTCAAGGGGAAAGGAAAGATAAGCCTCTATTTGTACCTTAAACAAGCTGATTTCATATAGAATACTAAAACAAATTAAATTAAAAATTGTATGCTAAGGTATAAAGCTAACTTGAGGCACATAAATGCTAAAATCTGATGCATTTCTAAATTGTTTTCCCATAGCTATTAAGGTTTCCTTTATATCTAATAATAATTTTAAACTTTTATAACTATTTATAAGGATTAATTTCCATCTTATATAGTCTCTGATGAATAACATTGTCAATTACATTTTGGACTCCCTATTATGTTTGCCTTTGTTGTACTTTTTATGACTTATTTCCATAAAACAAATCATGTATCTAAACTGATAAAAGACCCTTTTCTGGCTGTGCATGAATTATTAGTTCTATTGGATGATGGCTTATGTGATTGCAATCAGCGGTGATAAATACTGTCCTGCTGCCATAGTGATTGCTAGAAGATTGTTGAATATAAACAATCAATAAGATACAAATGGTTAAGGGGAAGCACAGTGCACAGACTAACTTTACCTATTACCTTCACTTTATTATTTCTTCTACAATATTTCTTTTTGTGTTTCATAATTAATGGATTTTTTAATGGATAAATTAAAATATTTCATAAATAATTATATGTGGTAATTTAAAAATGTATTAGTCTATGGTATCTGTAAGCAACAGGCTTAATTCAGTTGCATTTCCATCATGATCTACTTCATACATAGATAATAGAGGCTTTATTTTAATTATTAAAAGGGTAATCCTATTTCAGCACATTAATGTTTTTATGATAAGTTTTACAATTTTCCAATATATTTTCTGTATCAATTCCTTATGGTTTTCTAGAATGAAAGCAAGCAGAGATCTAGAAAACCATGAGGAATTGATACAGAAAGTATATTGGAAAGTTTTACAATTTTTTATAATACAAGCAAATATATTAATTTTCTGAAATGGCAATACCCCTTTAAGTTTGGTTTTATGTTAATAAGAAGTCCTATGAATCTCAACTATAATTTACATTGTTTACAAATACATCAAACATTAATCTCATAATATGATAAGCTCATATAAATTCTTTCTTTCCATATTGGAAATTCATCAAAATGTACAAGTTTTGCCACCATGCTTCTTAAAAGTTTTGTATTGGTCTATATGGAGCTACTGCCTTTAATGTAGAACTAAAGGTTCAGTTTTCCTTTTTCCATCCTGGAAAATGCACTTGCATTTTTACTACCCATGTTAATGGCCTCTCATCTAGTCAATCCGGTCACCTACAGTTTACTGACAAGGAGCAATGACTCTGAATGATGGCTGTCCTTTCATTCTGAATTGGATATTATCAAGTAAAGAAGGAGATTGGTCTATTAGGAGCTTTCTTCTTTAAAGTAGCATTGGATGAAAGTTTCCCTGTTCCAACATTCCTTACTTAGAGTTCTCAGCAGAGCATGCTTGGCCATTTACACTTCATATGCCCGAAAAGGTGGCCTTATGTATTCTCCTTAAGGGAAAAATCCCATTTCTGACCCAGAAAGTCTCAGTAATGTAAGTACAGCTATGCGGCAGCCCAATACATCTGTTGGATATGATGACCTGTGGATATGTTCAATATTTAAACCCTGTGTAGATCTTCTGTAACTGTCACTATAAACAGATATTTAGTACTAAAAGCATGATTCCAGTAAATGGAAAAGAGATAGCAAAAAAAAGAGTAAACTGATACAGTGCAAATCCTGCAAGCAGTCGAAAAGAACTAGTGTGGCTTGTTGGAAAGTGAACGATACACCTAGGTGAAGGATGGAGGAATGAAGGAACTATGCTAGTTATTATGGTATTTTAAATCCTTGTATTTATGGTTGAGTGCAAATGGTTGCAAACAAAATGGCATAGAAAACCTTAAAATAACTCCATGTATATTTAATAGTTTCTTGTGTATCTTCTGTTCTTTTACAAAATTATACGACTAGGTTATTAATGGATATTGGATGTCAAGAATGCTTTGCCTTTGTCTCAACAGGTGATTATATTGTCATGTCTGTGTACTTTGATTTAAGCAGAAGAATGGGATACTTCACTATTCAAACATATATCCCTTGCATATTAACAGTTGTGTTATCCTGGGTATCATTCTGGATAAAAAAAGATGCCACTCCAGCAAGAACAGCATTAGGTAAGACATTTAAAAGACAGTTCTGTCATGTATGCTGTGTCTGCGTATTATTCAAATTGCATATCAGTAATAAGTTCTGACAATCCAGGATAAGCAAGCAGAGGAGCTGCTGAGGGTAACACTAAAGAAATATCTGAAATCCCAGACCTCTAGTAGCTAGCATTGTTGGTAATTATTAGTGTTGAGCAGACCCAAAAAACAAAGTAAGAGTACCCCAGAACGACCCCAAACTTCACTATTAACCCTTTAAATTAATAAACCCCGTAACTTAATGGCAAAATAACCCCCCTAATCTAAATATATTTTCATAAACTGCCATTAGAGAGCATTGCCTCTATCCCTTCATTGTCCCTCTACATGCCTGCAAACCGAAGCAATGAGGTCCTAAAGCTGTATGCAAATGACCTGTGAAATGTCCAATGAGTCATTAGCATATTCAAGCTGTCCGGCTTATTCATGAGTGGGAGGCACAGCCACACCCCCAGTGCTTGACTGACAGGCTGTATAATAATGTGAGGCTGTATAATGATGTGAGGCTGTATAATGGTGTGATGGCTGTTACATGTGCTTGCTGGAGGCCACGCCCCCTGCAGCCTGTGTGTGTATAGGAGAGATACAACAGCTCCAGGCAGCCATGTTATAGCAGAACATGTCAGGTACATGTATAGCTGATGTCTGTGTCTCTTACATGTTATAGCAGAACATGTCAGGTACATGTATAGCTGATGTCTGTGTCTCTTACATGTTATAGAAGAACATGTCAGGTACATGTATAGCTGATGTCTGTGTCTCTGTGTATTAGGAGGATGCAGCATGTCAGCAGATGCACTAACTATGCTTTACTATAAATTACACACAGACATGAGCAGGGGGAGGAGAGGGAGGGGAGGGGGAACAGGGATGACATCACTGCCTCTGACCATGTGACCAGCCTCATTTACATAATAAAGAATAGATGATTTTACAATGGATAATGTATGAAATAACTAGATAAAGGCTGGGATGGGATCCTTGTGAGCTGCTCCAACAGGTAGTGGTGACAGGACAAGTGACACAGACCTGATGACAGGTGTCCTTTAACGCCCACAATCGGTGTCAGAATCAATCGCAGGTATAATTGGTTTGAGTCTGGTTTTGCCAAACCCGAATTTTAACAGTTCCACTCATCATTAGTTATCATTTAATGTGATGTCATACCGATTTCTAAAGGGGAAATTGTATAAAAGTCTTATGTAGAATGAAATATACAGCTCCCACTCCTTCGTGCTTAAATATTGGAATTGATTAGTTTACAACATTAGTAGATATAAGTGACAGACATGGTTATAACCATACAACATATTCAGATATGACCAATATCAGATCAATCAATGGCAGTTTGCATACCAAGGCATACTCCTATATCTCCAGATAAAGGAGCTGAAACGTAGCACTTTTGGAATAAAAGAATTCCTTTTTCACAAGAACTTGGGAGTGCCACCATTTTTGGATTTTTATATGTGAAAGGTTTTAACAAACCTGAAGATTGAGCATCCGATTTTTTCTTAACTGGTGAATAGTATAAAATGCTAAATTCTCAGGTGTATTCTCTTATGAATCATTAATCACCTGCAGTAATCAATCCTCTGCATAATAGAACATAGTTATGAAGCTAAGGTACTGAAGTATGACATATGCATGCTTAATCTCCATGTTCTGTTATGCAGTTGGTTGATAATAAAATTGATAATACTCATAAGAACTTTTAGGAATTTGTCTAATGTAAATACTACTATAACATGTACTATTGTAATATTTAATATATATATATATATATATATATATATATATATATATATATATAAAACATTTTTCATATATTTGTATGTATTTTCTTTAGTGTTGATTTCTTATTTATGTTTGTGTGTAGAAATGTTACATACTTTATGTCAGCCGTAATCTTATATTTTATTGTAATTTTCTGAGGTAATGACTTTTGGGTTTTCCTTGGCTGTAAGTCATAATCATCAACAGAACAGAAATAAAAACTTAAAAAGTTCAATCTGTTTGTAATGCCTCTATATAATATAAGAGTTTTATTCTTTGAGATGAACTTGCTGAAAATAAATAAGTTTTTGCTGATATTCTAATTTATAGCCTATGCCCCATGCATACAATCCTATATGGTGGCCATTTGCCAGCTGTACGAATGTAGCCACAATAGAAGTGTGCACCATATTGTGCCTCACTGAAAAAAGAGCATGCTCTATAATTGGTGGGAAATACAGCAAGGCGCCATGCCTTCATATGTAGAGAGGAGGAGTGAGGAGCTCTCCCCCACCCCCTTCTCCAGCCAGCCATATGCTATTCATGTCCATGAGGCCAATAACATGAATGACTGTTGTTTCAGCATAAAACACAGATTTTCTAATAGATTGAGATCTAAAGGAAATGAATATTTCATCATGTTTCTTAACCATTACCCAAACAGTTATTTCAGCATGGAAGGGTATATAATCCTTATGCAAGAGCCAACTGACAGTAGGAAATAACACTGCTATGAAATATTGGAGAACAATGTTAGCAGTACTAATAAAACATTGCTGCAAAATATTTTTCAGCCTGTTGTGTCCCAGTCATATCCAGCAAATAACTTTTACAGTTCCAGTCCTGGACTTACATTACTGGACCTCAATTAAAACTAGCTGTAGAGCATGGCTATGGTACTGTAATAGTTTAGTATAGCCAAGCTTGGTGGGAACAGTATCAAGGGAACTGCCAATGGAAAGTGAGAACATTAATTATATCCATTAAAACTGGGTAATAGGACGTAGTTCTATTATATTTTGCGATGCATAAGGTCCTTGTCGAAGTCATGTGTTTTTAAATATACTCAAGAACAATTGTTTAAAAAAAATAAAACATTCAGAAATTTTTTTCAAAGTTTTGAAATATGTTTTAAAATACATGATGTTAACCAGCCTTATGGGTGTAACTATAACCCCTTCCCGACGGGTCCCGGTGCATGGAGAGGGCTCGCGGGCCAAGCCCTCTCCATAGCCGGTAAGTCTTTGCTGCATATTGCAGTAAAGGCTTACTAGTAACACCTGCGATTGGTGCTAGCAACGATCGCGGGTGCTTTCACATCGATCGCCGCCGGCAATGCTTCAAAAAAGACAGCTTCGGGTCTCACGAAGGCCCGAAGCTGTCTCATTTTAACCCATTCATTACAATGTGCTATCAGCACATTGTAATGAGTGATGAGTAAAATCCCCATATACTGCCATATTGCAGTATGGCAGTATATGATAGAAATGATCAGACAGCCTAGGGTTAAAGTACCCTAGGGAGTCTAAAAAATAGTAAAAGTAAAAATAAAAAAAAAGTTTTAAAAAAATTATAATAAAAAAACCTAAAAATTAAAATCACCGCCCTTTCCCTAGAACTGATATAAATATTAATAAACAATAAAAATCTAAAACTCATTAGGTATTGCCATGTCCAAAAATGCCCCATCTATCAAAATATAATAATGGGTTTTCACTGCTTTTAACCCCGTAACGGAAAATAAGGTCCAAAGTCGAAAATGGCATTTTTTTTCCATTTTGAAAAATATAAAAAAATGATCAAAAGGTTGTACAGTCCTTAAAATTATAGCAATGAAAACGCCACCAAAAGTCACAAAAAATGACACCACCCACAGCTCCGTACACCAAAGTATAAAAAAGTTATTGGCGCCAGAAGATGGCAAAACCCCCCCAAAAATTTTTTGTACTGGAGGTTTTAATTTTTTTAAATGTATGAAACCATTATAAAACCTATACAAATTTGGTATCCACGTAATCATACCGACCCAAAGAATAAAGTAGACATGTTATTTGGTGCGCATAGTGAAAGATGTAAAATCCAAGCCCACAAGAAAATGTGTTTTTTCACCATTTTCACTGCATCCAGAATTTTTCCCGCTTCCCTGTACACAGCATGGGATATTAAATACCGTCACTACAAAGTGCAATTTGTTTTGCAGAAAATAAGCAGTCACAGAGCTCTTTATGTGGAAAAATAGAAAAGTTATAGTTTTTTGAAGGTGCTGAGTGAAAAATGGAAGTGAAAAAACTTAAAAAGGCCAAGTCGTTAAGGGGTTAATTTTGTAATCAATACTATTCTTTTTGATTGTATCAATTCTTCACCTTCATTTAAAATTTTGTCTGCTAACAGGAAATAGACACATGTTGGCAACATTCATAACCTGAGACATGCCAGGGCTATTGTCTGACAAACTAGGTCCATGTGTAAGTCAGATTTATTAAACTCAGAATGTCAGTCCAGTTTAAATGTTTCTGCATTCAGGTCATAAAATTTAGCAGACACATATTTGCACAACAAGCTGAAACAGTCCCAAATTTACCATATCCAAGTATTAAAATATAGCTTTTATTAATAATCGAGAAAATTTTATATAATTAGTGAAGTTTACACACAATAACACAGTATACTTGACCATTGTGCCGTGACAATCTTCACAGTTAATCATCAAAAGTAGCAGAACATAGACCAGGGTTGGGACTGGCATCAATTTGCGCTTAAACCGAAAATTGCAAATCATACATTTTTAAACCTATTGTGAAAACTAGTTTATGCAAATACTGAATTGGTGCAAGCAGAAACTACAAGCGGTCCCCTTCTTAAGGACACCCGACTTACAAAAAAAATTCTGAAATGCCTCTTAAAATTTTCTTTTGACATATTTGTTTTGGCATATATTCCCAATCTGATCTAGGTGAATGTTTGCAGAATAATTTATTCTAACTACAACCCTTTTTGGAATGCTGCTCAATATGAAGTTTCTCCATCAAATTTTTCTACATGCTACAAATATTTTTTTTTTTGGATGGAACAAGAAAAAACACACCTCTTTTGCTACTTTGTAAGGTAGCCCCCTTAACATCAAGCATGACTTTCAGGGAGCCCAATGACATGATGTGAGATTCATGGCACACCAGTACTGTATATCTATTTCAGGAGGAATTCCGAAATGTAGACAGCAGTGATACTATGTGTTTGTATCTCTAAAATACAGTGTGGGAACTGGTTTAGCTGAGTGAGAGGCTGTGGGCTAGGGTCAGGGAATAAGAGCTCTCCTTAAAGCTGCCATACAGGCATGTGTAAACGTACTGCCATTTATGCCCCACTAGGGGATTCTGGGAAATATGAAAAATTTTTAATCTGTTCCTTCTGAAGTAGATATACTGGTTTGACTTTACTCCCCCACACATGCTACACTAGTTCTAAGCAAAAATTGGTTGTAGTAGGGGTAGCCATGTGAATGTGAGAAGAAATAACCACTTGACTTAAAAAGTTAATTTTAAATCACTTGAAGCAATTGGACCAAATTAACTGAATGCTTCACACTACAAATCTTCATTGTAGTCATCATCATTTCTTTTTATACATACATTGATTTATGTAGGCTTCCAGTAAAATATTTTTATATTGTGTTCTTACTGTAAGCTGAGTGCATTTGTTTTTTGATTAAGGTATCACCACAGTATTGACAATGACAACACTAAGTACCATTGCAAGACAGTCCTTACCAAGAGTTTCGTATGTCACCGCCATGGATCTATTTGTGACAGTCTGTTTCTTATTTGTATTTGCGGCTCTGATGGAGTATGCAGCACTTAATTATTATTCAAGCTGTCAAAAGCCAAGATGTAAAAAGAAGAAAAAATCGGTGAGTTTAAAATCCTGCTTTCTCTTTTCTTCTCTGTTGAATACAATAAAATAAAATAAAATTTAAGGCACCAGAATATTATGAAAAACATGCAAAGTCAAAATTATTTTTTGATTTAAAAAATTGGGCTTACACTATTGGCTAAGAGTTTGCATTATTAATTGTCTGACTATGGGGTCCCCAATGATCACAATTTCCATTCAAACTATTCCACAAATTTTTCCAAAAAAGTGATACAATTAAAATTAATAGCAAGTGCACTTCCATGACTGTAAGTTGCTGCAGCATGCAGAACTAGTCCTTTCTGGTAGTGAAAAGGTCACAGTGCCCCCAGATGCCTATATTAATGGTGCCCCTAGTAGTATGTTCTGTCCCAATTTCACACCAATAGACAAATGGTCATAACCTTGCAACGACAGTTGTAATCCCAAAATTTCTTAAGACAAGTGATACAGTTTATTGATGTGTTATATATGCGAGAAGCATATTTCAATTTGAATAATAATATACAGTTAATTGGGTATTGTAATCGTAGTGAACAATGGAAAAAAAAATAACATATTATTTTTATGGTACATAGAATGGCCCAAAAAATTACAAAAAATCTGAAACCAGTAATTTATGATTTTCTTTTCCTCCATACATTTAAGAGTTAATAAAATCTCATCAATAAGTAAAGTGCATCTAATCTTGCAGAAATTAAGCCTTTATATGTCCAGATTGCCAAAAAAATAAAAAAATAATGCAAATTTTCTCTGCATGGTTCACCTTCCCTTCAATGCTTTGGTGTGTGCCCATGCAACAGGTTACAACCATATTCTCAGGAGGAACTGAGTATCAAACTTTGTGGAGCCATTTGGTATTTTATCCACTGATAATCCAATACATTTTTGAAAAATACATTCATATAGATTAAAAAAATTTAAAAATGAAAGTACTACTAAAAAAATTTCATCATAATGTTAGTTACTAAATTATTTTAGTGTTATGACTATGTGTCAGAAAAGTGCAATGGGTAACTAGAAAAAGATCTCAAAATCACTTGGATATGTTAAGCGTTCCAAAGTTATAATAAATTATCATGAAACATCCCAAAATGGGCAATGTCAGGAAGGTGCAAAATGGCCAAGTCATTAAGGGGTTAAACACATGGTATTTCACTTATTGGCCTTCCAAAATGGTGGCATTCAGCAGTCCCATTATTATTATGAGAGTATCATCTGTGGAAAATCACTTTGAGAAGATATTAAGGATTTGGAAAAAGCAAAAGTAAATATTTGTAGTAAAAGTGAGAAAAACTCACAAAAATAGACCACAGCTCATCTTACGATGCAGCGGAAGGGTAGTTGCACAGTCATGGAGGAAAATGCCTCTCTGAGCTGCGGATTGTAATGCAAGAACAGGAAAATATCCAAATATCCAAATATCCAAAAAGCTCTGAATAGTAGGTAAAAAATATCAAAATTTATTCAGCCAGAAAGAATTAAAAACATCACAAAGACTGACAATGTGTATCAGAACTGAGAGGGCAGCCTCCCTCCCTACATGTTTCAGACACCTTAGTCCTTAGTCATGGTTCTAAAAGCTACATTTTCATGAACAAACACAGCAATTTAAAAGGAAGTAGTAGTTCTATAATTGTAACAGCAGTGGACTGTTAGTCCACTGTTAATGTAGAGGACTTGGGAACATGTACACAGTGTCAAGTGTTCTTGTAAATATTTGTAGAAAATGAATTTACCAAGTTTACCCTTCGTTACAATGTAAGCTTTCATTTAATACCTGTTACGCCGTTGTGACTTGAAAGCATCACCTTTCATTTCTGACTAACCAATTTACAACATTAAAATTTTCAAAGCCTATTGTCGAGTACACTGGGAGACTCATTTTTCCACTTTTCTCTTAAACAGAGGCTTATTTCAATCCCAGTACCTTGCTTTATATAGCATTTGGATATGAAACCAGTTTGTGAAAACTGAAATTGGTCAAAAAAAGTAACACTATGTTGAGACTTCCATCATTTTATCCTTACTAATTACTAATAAACAGGGTAAAGTTCAAGCAGTGAGATCTTTATTGATCTAAAGAAGAACAGATTAACAGCAGGAGTGAAGACAATTTTCTTCACATATTTATTGTATTATAGATTGTGGTTAGGTAAGATTAAAGTGTTCAGCTTGTTCAGCTCTGGGTCTAGTGTTAAAAGCAATATATGTGTCAATGTTTAATGAGGCTGTGCTGACTAATATTTATTCTTTTAACTTTAACATTGTATTTCATTTCAAGGACAGATTCTTCTGTAAATGAAGGCAGATTTGGTATTTCAGGTTTATTGGGTTTGAGAGCAAAACAATCCACTAAAGAAAATAACATAAGTAGATTTAATAGTTGTCCTCGAAAACAGCTTCCATTGTTTATAAAACAATCCTGAAGAGAACAGATAATAATGTGCGTTCCTTCAAATGAGACAAATACCCTTTGAAATGTATCAAAGATCTTAAAAAATATATATTATTTGTGCAATTTATGCAGTTATTTAATCAGAATGTCTTTTATTTTCTATTGGCCTGACCATGAGCTAAGGTTTTATTCACCTGACCACTTTATAGTCCACATTTACTAAAAACAGTGAAGAGTGCAGGGTGCGCTAGATTTTGGATTTCTGTCGTACATTCTTCATGAATCTGGCACTCCCTGCACTGCTCCGACAGATAGCACTGACTTTTTTTCTGATGCACCTTTAACATAGTGCGTGCAACACAATTCTGTCTGACTTTGCATGATAAATGTGGTACACTACCGACTGAGCACCGGGAACGCCTATTTCAGTGCAGAAAGTTGTGCTGCATAAAGAATAGTGCAGCCGCAGCACAAAACGGTCACATGCAACACAAATCTTGCGCAGACATTTCTTAAATACTTGTGCAAGCAGCTTGCACTGAAAAGAACGGGCAAAGTCTGCCAGAAAACTGCCACAAGGACCATAGTAAATGTGGGCCTATGTATGGCAGCATGGTGGCTTAGTTGGTAGCACTTCTCCCTTTCAGAATTGATATCCTGTGTTTGAATTGACCATGGTAAACATCTCAGTGGTTTTTATATGTTCTGGCCAAGTTCACCTCACAGTTGTGAAGAGATATAAAATAATGATCTGGCTCTGTAAACCTCACGTTGAATGAACAACAAAAAATTCTATATTGCCTGTGCAATGGAAACCTTTAAAAAAGTTAAAAAACATGAATATACCAACCTTTCTTTAGCATAAAAATGAGCAAAAATGTCCTAAATTCCAGGTTTGCACAAAAGAAAAATTTTAAATAAGTGGTTCTAATCAAACTATCAAGTGTTCTTTTACACTGAAGTTCAGCCTTTACTTTGTTACATTTGTATTTCTTAAGAACAGCAACCGCGTGGTTCTCATCAGTCCATTAACCTGGAGCTCTAGGTTCCGGTAAAAATAGGCTGGAATTGACCCGAGGAGTCAGATAGGATACCTGCCTATCTCTCATTTTGTAGGTTGCAGAACTGCAATCCTGATATTGAAGATGAGATTCTTATCTTTAATGTGAAAAGATAGGCACTATAGGTACTAAAGAACCAAAGATAGGGGTGTCAGATGTAACTAATCCCCTCCCCCCCCTTCTAGTCTCTAAAAAAGACTCTTTGCTCATTTGAAAATAACCTTGGAGAGGATTTGTTAAAGGTAAAAGGGCAAGATTTCACAAAACAGCATGCAGAGGGCGCTGGTTTAGTGAGGTAAAAGTGTACCTGTAACAAGACATACCTTCCATCAACCACTTCACCAAGTGATTATTTACATCCATATAAAAACACAAAAAAACATGTTTCATAGTATTATATTTTACATTTTCTTTCCCACACAAATTGCTCCCAGGGCAGAATATCTTCAATACACAGAGCTGGAGGAGTTCTATATGCACACACAGTTCTAACACACACACAGTTCTAACACTCACAGTTCTTTGTATTAACCCCTTAAGGACCAGGCCCTTTTTCGTTTTTGCGGTTTTATTTTTCACTCCCCACCTTCAAAAATCTATAACTTTTTTATTTTTCCATGTACAGAGCTGTGTGATGGCTTATTTTCTGCGTAACAAATTGCACTTCGTAGTGATGGTATTAAATATTCCATGCCGTGTACTGGGAAGCGGGAAAAAAATTCTAAATGCAGTGAAAATGATGAAAAAACACATTTGCGCCATTTCTTGTGGGCTTGGTTTTTACAGCTTTCACTGTGCACCCCAAATGACATGTCTATTTCATTCATTGGGTCAATACGATCACGGGGATACCAAATTTGTATAGGTTTTATAATGTTTTCATACATTTACAAAAATTAAAACCTCCTGTACAGAAAAAAAATTCTTCATTTTGCCGTGTTCTTGCGCTAATAACTTTTTCATACTTTAGTGTATGGAGCTGTGGGTGGTGCAATTTTTTGCGACTTCTGATGACGTTTTCAATGCTTCTATTTTTAGGACTGTTCGACATTTTGATCACTTTTTATAGACTTCGGGCGCTATTTTCCGCTACGGGGTTTAACGCAGTGAAAAACGGTTATTATATTTTGATAGATCGGGCATTTTCGGACACGGCGATACCTATTGTGTTTATGATTTTTACTGTTTATTTATATTTATATCAGTTCTAGGGAAAGGGGGGTGATTTGAATTTTTATGTTTTTTTAATATAATTTTTTTTTTTTTACTTTTTTTTATTTATTTTTTTTACTATTTTACAGACTCCCTAGGGTACTTTAACCCTAGGTTGTCTGATTGATCCTACCATATACTGCCATACTACAGTATGGCAGTATATGGGGATTTTGCACACCATCTATTATAATGTGCAGATCGCACATTATAATAGATAGCCTCGATCATGACAGCCTGGGATCTTTGTGTGATCCCAGGCTGTCATGGCAACGGATCGCCGCTCCCCGGTGACGTCACGGGGAGTGACGATCGGAGCCAAGATGGCGGCGCCCACGCGCCGCCGGCTCTTTAATGCCGCCGGCAGCTTTGCCGGCGGCAATCAAAGGGTTAACACCCGCGATCGGTGCAAGCACCGATCGCGGGTGTTAGCGACGGGCGTTTGCTTCATTATGAAGCTAATGCCCGGTGAGTATGAAGAGGGCTCAGCCTGTGAGCCCTCTTCATACTCCCCCATGCGCAGTAAGACGTAAGGGTACGTCTTATTGCGCTATGGGGTTAAAGAGCAGCAGTAAGCTCCATGTTTTACTGGCATATTTCCATGATGATTTCTTTTCAAATTCTGGTTTCTTTCCTGATCTTTAAATTAACATGGTTATTGTGCTAAAGGGGATACCAATGATCAGAGCAAACAGCAGGGGACATAGCATTAAAAGAACCCTGTGGTTTCCCTATTCTTGTGATCAAGTGGATTCCAAAGCTTGGACCCACACAATTCATTTTACTGTCATGGGGGCAATGAACAAAAGACAAGTCAGTGAACCCCAAAACTCCAGCCTCCCAAGAACCCTGCCTGCTTGCTTCATTGTATCGTGGGCAACATGGGACATCATGAACATGGTGCCTTACTGTGCCAAGGTTTGGACATGAAACAAGACAAACAAATAACATAAAAGGATGGTAAGTAGTTCAGGTCACAACAGAGATAGCTTAAAAGGTACAAAATCACATATACAAAGAATAGTCAAGAAACAAGAGTCAAAAGTCAGAAACCAAAAGTACAGGAATAGCAAAACAGTAGCAAGAAACAATAGAGCTGCCAAAAAACCTGTAATGGGTATAACACAAAAAGGGGGAGGGCTATGTGGGGCATAGAGAGGGCATGGCTGGTGGCAGAGTGGGCTGATGTTGGGAATTCCCATTTCATGTCTGTCACTAGCCATAGCCTACAAACTTTCTGTGTTTTCAGACCTTTTTCTGCAATTCAACCATGGTATATCAACCATGTTGGAGGCCAAAGCCTCATAAAGTATCTGCTGCAGTGGGGCCTTTATCATATGCTTTGCACATTGATGTGATAAATGTCCCCCAGGATATTCATGTGAGTAGGCACTCAGCTACAGGTGAAAGTGGCAGAGCTCGAAGAGTCAGAGCCAGTCAAGAACAAAACTTGCAGAGAGCCGGCATAACAGACTCAATCAGCAGTCAAATCACTATAGCCCTGTTCAAATTGCTGACTGAAGTTAACCATATAGAAATTCAGTTTCTCCTTAGCCTGACAGTACGAGATGAGTAAGATGTTTACCCAGATGTAACAGTAGTATAGTATATGTGATGGATGCAACCTTTATGAACTTGGGGAAGCTTGGGTTAGTCTCAAGTTTAGACATTCACACTTATAAGCTAATTCTAATTAGCCTATGGATTCAGCAGCACAATTAATAAAAAGTATAAGCATTTGATATTATGGAACTCTATGAAGCTGTGTGTGACCTTTAGGTTTTTTAAAACACTACAACTATTAAAGAGCACAGGCATGGCAAAGAAAGATGCCAATGTCTGGTGGTTGGAGATCACCACAAGACTTAACATCTTCTCTCTTATGTCTTTGCTTTTCAGTGTTTGAAAAAGACTATAGGGTCAAAACTTCACACACACAGAATGTTGTAATTTGGCAGCAATTAAACTTTCAAGTTTATTTTACATAGTTTCAGACAGAAACTCAGTGCAGCATTAAATATGGCACCTAATGCAACTGAACATTAACAATAGGAAAATAACTATAATTAAAATTATCACATTCCATCAATTCAAAATATTTGCTTCCACATTGCAACTGAAAATAAAAAAATATTACAGCTAAACTATGACATTTTATCATGTCTATTAAGTGTCCTTTGCAAGAATAGCAGTTTGCTGAATGGAATAAAAACAGGGTAGACAATACTGAAATCTCACACTGCTTTCTCAGCATGCATGAATGCCTTCAGTTCAAAACAACCTACCATTATACAGCTTCCTTGGTTCTTTTTATAACTCTTTTTTTCTGACAAATACAGTGACCTTTGTCCTAGCCCAATGTAATAAGTTAAATGGGACCACAAGCAAACTAGTCAGCTCAGCAAATATGACATTAAAGCTTGAAAAGGCCTTGTCTCACAGCTACAGCAGAATACTCTGCTTAAAGTTTTCCAATGTATAAAATAATACTACATTGGTACAACAATAAATACTGGGAAAATTGGTAAATGCAAATTACTATATGGTTTGACATTATCTGCAGTAGAAGCGTGCCATTGTTTTGTTTCCAATCCCCCAAAGTTAATTTATTAAGATTTTACACATTCATTTATATTTTATAACATAGATTTTATAGAACCTTATCAATCTGTCTAGTATAGTTGGGGGAATTGTTCACATACTGTACCTCTGTTCATTTACAAAAATACAAAAGTAAGGTAATTCGGAGTTTTGGGATAGTGGAATCAATCTAGAATTGAACTTGACTTGTGTTTTTGGAATAGTTTGGAAAGTGAATAGTTTGACATCCTTTTGTATTGTTGTTTATTTCGTTTTTGTTATGTATTTGTTACATAGTTGGGTTGCAAACAGGGGAAAGTTTGTGACTCATTTTGGCCAGGTGGATATGGCAGCTCTCCTCTTCCATCTCCATACATCACTCCAAAAGAAGGGAAGGAAAGGATCTTCTCTACAATCTGCAGCACTGTCTCTCCCACTGTGTGGTGAGACATGGCAGCCTCACTCCACCATGTCCTCAAAAGACCTATTGTACGTCTTGCTCATGGCTCCCAGTTGTGTGCATGTGGCCTAATTAGGATTAAGGATAGTGCCATTCAACCTAAAATTCTACCGTTTTAATCCAAATGATGGTAAAAATTCATTTGTCTCATATTAGGGGAAAATCCTTCCCAACTCCAAATGTTTCAATCACAATAATGTTTTGATCAAAGAATGCAGTACTTTCAGTAAACAACAATGTGAAAGAAACATGTATTATTAGCCTTTTACTGCTGGCAGATACTAGATATGAATATTGAATAACATTAGCGCTTTCTTATCCTGATAATGAATATACATTATACCCTCTATAAATGGCAAGTGGTTTCTCTCCTGATGTTCCAGCAATACCTTTCAGTGTCACCCCAGTTTTTACTCCTCTTGCACACATTTCAGAAGGAGGTCAGTTCTTTAGCTCTCTCTGACCCCAGAGAGAAGAAAATATTAGTTTATTGTTGCTTCTCCCTTCTACACTAAATACTGCTGAATGAGTTTCAATGTCTCTGTAGGACCTGGTGCTCATATGGTTGCTGAGTATCATAGTGTACAGTAGAGCATAAAACTACATCTCTTCAGTTTTTTCCCCCTGCCCAATTTCAGTGGAAAATGTGTTAATGTATATATAAAGTTATTTTATGATCTTATGGGAAACATAAAATGTAACAAAACACATACAGATAACTAACAATCCACCATAAATATGAGGATGATATTAACTTCGGTATAGTGGCCCTTTGCCTACGATTGACTGATGGTCTTTGCTATGGGGGTGTCAAAATGTAAGCAATTGCATCTTGTGCTCAAAATAACATGAATATTTAATTATTCATAAAGGTTTTAGAATTCCATTACGACTATAATTAAAGGGGTATTCTCGTCTGGGCATTCACATCCAGATTCATTAATCTGCCATATGTAAACATTTCTTCAATTAGTTGTCTTTAAAAAATGTTAATGTGTGAAGATAATTTCTCATAAATGTAGTGATATGGTCCCTTAGAAACAAGACTGTGTCCCTGGATAAGGCCAGATATCGGATATCTTTGTATATTAAATGTCTGGGAGTTATTGCAGGTCCTACAGCCGTCCTGTGGTAATGAATAGAAATGAAAACTGAAAGTCATCACAGGCACAGCACAAAATCCTGTTGTGTGCTATCAGTGTAGGTTAGAAACTATCCATAGCAATCATCATCATCTTCTGTGGTTGCTATGTGATTTCTTCTGATCGTTTTGTAAAAAAAAAAAAAACACAAAAAAACACACAAAAAAACCACAAAATTTTTTTACAGTTTACAGTTTACAACTACAGCAGGGGTCAGAGGTCGTGGTCCTGGGCGGGGTGAGACACCACCTGCTGATGAGGGAGAAGGGGAACACCGCAGAGCTACACTCCCTAGGTTCCTGTCTCAAGTTACTGGGACTCGTGGTAGAGCACTGTTGAGGCCAGAACAGTGCGAACAGGTGATGTCGTGGATTGCGGACAATGCTTCTAGCCATTTGTCCACCAGTCAGTCTTCCACGCAGTCCACCCATGTCACCGAAATCAGCACTCCTCCAGCTCCTCCACCTCAGCCTCCTTCCCCCCAGTCTGCCCCCCCCCCAGGAAAATTTGGCATTTGAACCGGCATACTATGAGGAACTGCTGCTGAGCTCTTTCCCGATGCCCAGGTTTTCCACCGGTCTCAGTCTGTGGGTGATGATGACATTGTTGACGTAGTGGGAGAAGTGTGTAAAGAGGTGTCAGACGATGAGGAGACACGGTTGTCAGACAGTGGTGAAGTTGTTGTCAGGGCAGGAAGTCCGAGGGGGGAGCAGACTGAGGGATCGGAGGATGATGAGGTGACAGACCCAAGCTGGGTTGATAGGCCAGGTGAACACAGTGCTTCTGAGAGGGAGGCGAGTCCTCGACGAGAAGATGTTGGAAGAGGCAGTGGTGGGGCCAGACGGAGAGGCAGGGCCAGAGCTGGTGCATCCGTGCCAAATGTTTCACGTAGTGAAGCTCCCGTGGCGAGGGCTAGATTTTCGGAAGTCTGGAGGTTCTTTAAAGAAACACCGGATGACCAACGGACCAGGGTGTGCAACCTGTGCCACACCAGGATCAGCAGGGGTTCCACCACTACCAGCTTAACCACCACCAGTATGCGCAGGCATATGAATGCTAAACACCCCACTCAATGGAACCAAGGCCGTTCACCTCCGGCCGGGCACACCACTGCTCCTTCCCCTGTGTCATCTGCTGCCTCTGCTAGTCAGCCCCCTGCCCAGGACCCCGGCCCAAACACCTCCCGTGCGAAAACCACACCTTCGTCTCCACAATCCTCCACAGCATCCACCAATGTCTCCATGCGCAGCGTCCAGCTCTCTTTACCCCAGACGCTGGAGCGCAAGAGGAAATACAGTGCAACTCACCCACACGCCCAAGCCCTCAACGTCCACATCTCCAAATAACTCAGCTTGGAGATGCTGCCCTATAGGCTGGTAGAGACCGAGGCCTTTCGCAACCTCATGGCAGTGGCCGCCCCTCGGTATTCAGTCCCCAGCCGCCACTACTTTTCCAGATGTGCCGTCCCAGCCCTGCACCAGCATGTGTCAGACAACATCATCCGTTCCCTGACCAACACCGTTTCTGACAATGTCCAACTGACCACGGACATGTGGACGAGTGCTGCCGGGCAGGGCCACTAAATATCGTTGACGGCACATCGGGTTAACTTGGTGGAGGATGGGACCGAGTCTGACCCTGGGGCTGGTCATATACTGCCGATGCCGAGGATTGTGGGGCCTACCTTAGTCCAGGTCTCTCAGGCCTACTATGCCTCCTCTTCCTCCCACTCCTACTCCACCTCCTCCTCCGAATTACCATCCGTGGGTATGGCGCCATCAGTCGGTAGCTCTAGGCACAGCAGCAGTGCCGTCGCTAAGCGACAGCAGGTGGTGCTCAAACTGCTGAGCCTAGGCGATAAAAGGCACACCAGCCAAGAGCTATTACAGGGCATCACGGCGCAGACTGATCTGTGGCTGGCACCGCTGAACCTGAAGCCAGTCATGGTTGTGTGTGACAACGGCCGTAACCTGGTGGCGGCTCTGCAACTCGGCAGACTGACACATGAGCCATGCCTGGCCCATGTGTTAAATCTCATAGTTCATCAAGACATACCCCAATCTGTCTGATTTGCTCACGAAGGTGCGCCGCATCTGTGCGCATTTCAGGAAGTCCAGCACAGATGCTGCCCCTCTCAGGGCAGCGCAGCGCCGCCTCCAACTGCCCGCTCACCGACTGTTGTGCGACGTGCCCACGAGGTGGAATTCAACATTAACCATGTTATCCAGAGTTTACCAGCAGCGCAGAGCGATTGTAGACTGCCAGATGTCAACTTCCACCAGAACTGGTAGTCAGGTCAGTCAGCTTTCTAAAGTCTACAATGAGGAGTGCTTCAATAAATAACAGGAATTTCACAGCACTCCTTGTGTAGTAGATGGTGCCAAACAGGGGCGTTGCTAGGGTGGTAAAAGATTCGGGGCACGGGCCCCAATGCATGTGTGTTGCACTTTCAGTAATGCCCCCTCCTGTACATAACCCCCTCACATGTGGTTGTGCCAATAACAAGGTTACTTCTGGTATATACAGCTACAGAGAACAAAGGAGAAATCCCCATCACCACATCTTATATTCCTCATTGTCCCTACATCTTTGTTCCCTGGCAGTGTTATCCTGCTGCCGTCCCTAACAATCTCCCCAAATACTGTAAGGCTGCGCTCACATGTTTGTCTTGCATTTAAACAAAACCAGGTGCGTGTTACCCATCACTTGTGTATTACTGGAAACGCAAATGAGATCAAACCGAGGCCTGTCCTAGTGCCATGTGTGAACACGCTCCAAGAAATGTCCCCCACACAGCCCCCCAGTAAGTAATGTGACCACACAGCCCCCCAGTAAGTAATGTCCCCACACAGCCCCCAGTAAATAATGTTTTATTAAGATTTTACACATTCATTTATATTTTATAACATAGATTTTTATAGAACCTTATCAATCTGTCTAGTATAGTTGGGGGAACTCAGCTGTATGGCAGCCACGTTCTGGTCTCAGTGGCAGAACGTGGCTGCCATACAGCTGAGGTCCAGAGCGGCGGACACCGCTCCTCTCCTCCTACCTAACAAGCACTTTTTACAAGTACAATCCGCACCTGAAGAAGGTCATTTTGACCGAAACGTCATGCTATTCTGTGAATTTGTACAAAAATAAAAAACAATTATTATTCAAATTTGATTGAGTGCCATCTTCCATTATCTATACAATGAGGAGTGGACGTGGATGTCTGATATCTGTCAGGTGCTGAGTAACTTTGAGGAGTCAACACAGATGGTCAGTGGCGATGCCGCCATCATCAGCCTCACCATCCCTTCTGACAGTGCTAGCGGCAGAGGGCATACTCCTGCGGCGACAAGTAGCTGAGGGAGAGTAACGCGAGCAGGACAGCCTGTCAGCACTGGCAGGGGCTGTAGCTTACAAGTGCCTTTGCGACGTTTTATTATCCCCAGAGCCAAGACACTGTCACCCTGTCCCAGTTTGGACAGAGAGTATGGGCTGGATTCTTTCCAGAAAGTGGTGATATGCGGGAGTAGGTATGTAGTGTACAGCGTCCTAATGACAAACAGCTCCTAAACTACTGGGTTTCAAAGTGGACATGTGCAACGAAAACGACGATTGGACACATGGAGGTTTCTGTCCTGCCTGCCGCTAGATGTTGTCTTAGAGAGTTTCAGTGCAGCTTGTGGCATAAGCGTCAAATGCCTGTGAGTTGAAAGCGTGAAAGGTGATGCTATCAAGATGAATAAAAGCCTGGATTTCAGGATATCCATCTCACCAGGGAAAGACGCTAACCCGAATAAACCGCTTAAACCAAGCCAATTACTTTATAAGACAGTACTAACTGATCTTATACAAAAGTCGTAGAAGTGCTTTGTTGTAGGCCCCGCCATGCCGTTGAAACTATAATGTTTTCAAAAGTAAAACGTTCTGGCCCCAGGCCCCATTGGGGTGGGGGATGGAGCCGGAGAGGAAAGGGCCATGGACAGCGAGAAAGAAAGGGAAAGCTCGCCTGGCAGGGACCGCCATCGCCATCCCAAGATCCAACTAACATAGTTTTAACTGCCTAGCACCTTAATCTCACTACTACTTTACTGCCTCCATAATCGTTTCCCCTATCAAACGAGCTGTGTCAGGGCAGAATTATTAGGGGTGTCACCAGATAAAGAATTGAGCTCAGCCCATCTGTCGCCGCCTGTGGCTAGGACCGACGTGCAATCATAGCAGCCGGCCAATATGGCTGCCCCATACGTCGCTCTTAATAATGAACCATTTCCGAAAAAACTATTAAAAAATAGAACGCTATGCTATTCCATACTCCTAGATGAAATATTCAAACGACCCCCCTCTTTGAAATGTTAAATTTTTTCAAAGTAAACGCTTCTGCCCCAGGCCCAGTTTGGGTGGGAGGCCGAGAGTCGGGCTTAGACAGGGAAAGCTGACTGGAGCGGACCGCCAGCTCCATCCCAAGATAGGCAGCCCAGAGACCATGCTACTGCCCGCTTTCCGGTCCATTTTGGCCTCACGATTCTCCACAGTCATCTACAATGTCTCCATGGCAATTTCAAACTGTCTATACCCCAGACGCTGGGAGCGCGAGAGGGGCACGCACTATCAATCATCCCCTTATAAAAAGAGCTGGTCAGGCCAGAATTTTCAGGTGTTTCACTAGATACATAAGTGGAACTCGGCAAACATCGTCGACGCCATGCTGGAGACCTGAAGTTCTCAATCATAGCAGCGCAATATGGCTGCCCCACCTGTCGTCTTAATCATGGAGAAATCTTGTCTCATGGCTGGCCTCACACAGTGTCATCCCTTATCAAACGAGCTGTGCCAGCTCAATTTTTGCGGGTGTTTCACCAGATTACGTTATGGAACTTGGTCACAGTCGCCACCAGCTGGTTATCGATCTACTAAATTTATACTGGTCAACCTTTTCGTTCAATAGGAACTCATTCAGCGCCGCTTTGCCCTACCTATTGGTCCCTCTCTGCCGCCTTAACCAGGCCAAATACTGATACAACAGTCTACAACGATCCTCGCCAAAAGGAATTTTTAAATTGGTTTGAGCACTGAGTCCGTTGGGGTATGTTGCACATGCCACTCTCTAGTCTGCGCTGATGCCGCTGCTCTGCATGCCGTCCTTCTATGTGTCAGGCGTCAATTGTGATGTTTTAGATGCATCTAGCCTAATCGGTACACCTGTACATCGACATGCTGTTGCCTATCTGGCTATACTGGGATATTAAGCAGCCTCAGAGGCATCCAGGCATGCTGCCACTGCGTTCCTTCCATTTCGTGGGTTTCCATCATTTTCTGAGGTTCCCAGGTGTTTGGCCAAGTTTCCCTGTGCAGACCCTTGGTCCCCTTGAAAAATGCTCGAGTCTCCCATTGACTTCAATGGGGCTCGTCATTCGAGATGAGCACTCGAGCATCGGGAAAAGTTTGTCTCGAATAATGAGCACCCGAGCATTTTAGTGCTCGCTCATCTCTAGTAATGAACGCTAAATCCAGGTGGTCAGGCAGGACATAATAGTGCATGTCTGGCCACCGCAGCCAAAATGTGAGTTGGTCATATCCGAGGAAGCTATCTCATTTGTAAGGGACAAAATGGCTACATTTATGAGGAATTATCTTCACACAGGAACATTTTTTTAAATAATATCCAATTTAAGTTAACCCCTACGGGACGCAGCCTCTTTTGGCCTTAAGGACGCGGCCCCATTCTTCAAATCTGACCTGTGTCACTATAAGTGGTTATAGTTTTGGAACGCTATGAGATATCCCGGGGATTTTGAGATTGTTTTCTTGTGACACATTGTACTTCAAATTAGTTTAAAAATTTGGATGAAATCTTTTGTGTTTAGTTATGAAAAAAAACAAAATTTGGCAAAAATTTGGAAAAATTCTTTATTTTCACGTTCTAAAGTCTTACTTTTGATGCAATTAGTCATAGAGCTTCTCAATATTAATTCATAACTTACATTCCCAAGTGTCTGCTTTATGTTGGATGTTTTTTAAGATTCCACATATTTTACTAGAATGTTATGAGGCTCAGAATTTAGGTATCATTTTTCACACTTTTTTGTAAAATAACCCAAAACTGTATTAGATGAACCTGCTCAACTTGTAATTGACACTGAAGGAGCCTAAAATAGTGAGGATCGTAAATTACCCCATTGTGGAAACTACACACCTCACGTATGAAAAACCACTTTTAGAAGTAGAGTTTGTTAACGCTTTACGTGTTTTTTATAGGGGTTTAAAACAAATGGAGGTGCAGTCTGCAAATTGTAATATTTTTTTCACTATAAAAACCATTTTGGGTGGAAAATTAAACATTTACAATGATTAAAGATAAAGGCTCCACAAAGTTTGTTACCCAATCTCCTCCCGAGTACACGGATACCCCATCATTGTGGTGGTAACCTGCTGTATGGCGCACAGACGGGCATAGAAGGGAAGGAGCGCCATCCACATCAGATTTGCTATGTCACATTGTACGGCTTATTTTTTTGCACATGAATGCACCTTTTCTGGTACGTAATTTGGGGGAATCTATAGGCTAATTGGTGAGATTTTATTAACTCTTTGTTGTTGAGGAAATGAAAATCATCAATTTTCGGAAGATTTTTATGGTTTTTTTTTTTGGCTGTTACCATACCATAAAAAAATAGTATATTATTTTTATTCTATGGTCGCCACAATTACAGATTTTTAGATTTTTTATTTTTTTCCCATTTTTATTGCATAAAAAGTAATTTGGCAAAATGTTGTTAATTTTAGCATCACCGTTTTCATATGCATAACTTTTTTTATTTTCGCCTTTCACAAATCTGTTTTAAGGGCGTCCTTTTTTTGCGAGAAGGATTGTCTTTTTAGTGGTCTTATTTTAGAGTGCATAACATTTTTTAAATCCCTTTTTAGAGCATTTTTATAGGGTATTAATTGAAAATGATCTTTTTTATGAAGCTTTTTTTTGTTGTTTTTACGGGTTCACTTTGCGGATCTAATAACGATTCTGTTTTATATATAGATTGTTACGGACGCAGGGATACCAATATGTGGGGGGTTGGGTTTGTGTATTTTATTCAATTGTACTGAATAAAACCAATTTGGAGAAATCTTATTCATTTTAGCTCCACCATCTTTTCATATGTTAACTTTTTTATTTTCGGCTGACAAATCTGGTTAGGGGCTTATTTTTTGCGAGAAGAGTTGTGTTTTTTTTAGTGGGCTTATTTTGGAGTGCAGAACATTTTTTAAATTACTTTTTAGAGCATTTTTTTATAGGGTGATAATTAAAATTACTTTTTCGGAACGTTTTTTCGGTTTTTTTTTTCTACGGCGTGTACTGTGCGGGTCCAGTAACGATTCTGTTTTATTATACAGATTGTTACGGACGCGGCAATACAAATATGGCGGGGTTTTTTGTGTTTTTATGTTTTTTATACTTTATTAAGTGTTTTTATGGGAAAGTGACATTTTAGGGGCTTATATTTTTATGTATTTATTTTTTATTTATTATAATGTGTAGTGTTAAGTGTTTTTGCATATTTTTACTTAAATACTTGAACTTGAACCAGTGATGCTCTGATCACTGGTTTAAGTTCAATACACTGCTCTACATACTATTTTATGTAGAGCAGTGTAAACTGTCTGAGCAAGCTGCGCGCATGCTCAGACAGTTTACAGTCAGACCCGAAGGGGTCTGGCTGCCATGGAGAACCGGGCAGCTCCGGGGCACATGCCAGTTCCTCGGAGCTGCCCAGAAGTGGATCGGATCCCCGTTAGCGGCACGGGGGATCCAATCCACAGCGCAAACACCCTTCACGCCGCGGTCATGTTTGACCGCGGCGTGTAGGGGTTAACACCGCGATCGGAGTCGGCTCGATCGCGGTGTGGTGTTAGCGCAGGCTGTCACGCTGTACTAGACAGCTGACAGCCGCTGCTTCTGGTACCGGCTCCGTCGTGAGCCGGTTGCCAGAAGCAGGACGTTATAGAACATCCCCGTGGCGCTAAGCATCTAGCCCGGGGACGTACTATAACGTCCTGGTGCGCCTAGGGGTTAAGAACTGTTTATATATGGCAAATGAATTCAATAAAATGTAAATGCCCAGATGGGAATACCCCTTTAAGTAACATTTGGCAAACACAGTAATTTACATATTATATGTTGCAATTAATACTGAACCGATACCCAGAAAAATCAATTATATATATGTGTGTGTTTATTTACAAGGGGCCGTGACGTCATCACAGCCTGAATTCTCTCTTCTACCAATTTTCTGTTATGTTAGGGAGAATCGATAACATCATAGTACAGTTATCAATTATTGTTATTCTAGAGAGAGTACAAACAGCTGAAATAGTATCCCTGAATAAGTGCTGAAATATTTATAGAATAGCATAGCTCCTTGTGCTTACTGTAACTCCAAAAATGCTTTAAACCCAGAGTTCTAATAAATAAATAACATTTTTCCAAATTTGTATAAATTATTTATGGATAAAAGATGTGAGATGATCCTGTAGTGATTTTGTATGAGCTCAGTATTTGAGCTCTATTTGTAAGAGGTGCCTGGCAGCATCTTTCTTCGCTCTCCCTACTAATAACAAATATGCAGAGAGTTTGGCCAAAAGCTATGTAATATGTGTGGCAGCCTTAAATATCAGATAAGTCATAAATCATTTCTGGTATATTTATAACTTGTAAGCAAACTTGAGTAATATAGTCAGATGCAATTATAGTTTAATTAAAAAATCTTAGTGTATGCTTTTAGCTCTGATGTAAATATGATCAATGGAAAGACAGCATATGCCGAAGCTGTGCAGAGTAAGAATATCAGTTGTATCAGGCCATGGAACTAGAGACAGCCTTGAGCAGATGAACTTTTTGTGATGAGAATTTTACTTGCATAGCATATATATCAGAAATATCCATAAATAAAGTCACAGTTTCACCTGCACAAGACAGAAATAAATCAATATAGTAACCTTAACCCATCAGACATGAACCCTACAAAAAACAAAATATATTCACATTCATCAAAGCTTATTTTAATTTCTCACCGAAGTCGAACAAAGGAAAAACAGTGATAACATAGATTATACATTGTAAGTTGCCATTTTAGGCCATGGACCCATACCATTTAAAGACACGGTGGTATCTTCATAGTCCAGGCCGTAAACTCTGGTAATTGTGATATTAGAGTAAAGACTATGTTACCCCTTGAGAAAAAAAAATGAACCAATATTAGCTATGACAAATTTAACTCAACCCCGACCACCCACTGTCTTTTGACTGCAGGCAGTGTGAATCTCGAATTTTCAGTGACGTCCTTTGGCATAGCTGCTAAGCTCGGGCAGCTCTCTCACTCATATGATTCATGCCTCACACCATATTCACTGATTAATGTAGTACTATATAATTGTCCTACACTGTAGGCTACCAAAAGGGATAGATTTGTATAATATAGTATCGTTGTAGCATAATTTGAGGAATCCCATTTAGTGTGCATATTATTGTTATAATAATTATTGTGATATAATTTAAAGGACACCTGTCATCAGGTCTCTGTCACTAGTCCTGTCACTACTACCTGTTGGAACAGCTCACAAGGATCCCATCACAACCTTTATCTTGTTATTTCATACATTAATCATTGCAAAATCATCATTTCTTTATTATGCAAATGACCTGGTGTGAACAGGTAGAGAGAAGCAGTGCGCACTCTCAGATATACTGACATAGTATAACAAAATTACATGATTGAAATTGGTATTTTTCAAATTAAATAGTTTTGCCTCTCAGATTGTGCTACATTTTTAGACATTACTTTTATATAACTACAGCCAAATATACTTTTTTTATGTTAACGTTCCTTTTTAAATCCATACACATTGCTTGAACATCCTTGCAGCCTTTCTTCCAATTACGTCTGTAATAGTTTCCTTTATAACACTTTCCAGCTTTCTTACTTTTAGGTCTGTCTTTCTAATAGTTTAAAAAAAGTGCAAAAATTACCCAAAAAATCCCAATTATGTCAAGGGTTTGCCTATATTTCATTAATACTGACTAAATTAATCGAGCCAATGTATTAAACCAGATTTGTCCCCATTAAACTACTATTTCCCTCTTTTATGTGAAACCTCAAATGATGGTACAAAGCACTTATTTTAAAGGAACGCTCTGACTCGATCTTGCCACATTATACTACTAGCCCCCAATGCGGGAGCTAGTAGTTAACCTAAAAAAAATTCTCCTCCAGAGTCATGTGAAAAGTAGCAGTGAAGAGTCATATTTAGAGGCTGCAGGGTAATTGGCACTATAGACACCCCTATCTTTAATTCTAAAGAACCTATGTTTTTCAACACAAACTGAGATACAAGCAATTAAATAAATATATATGTATATGTTGCAGAAATCAGAAATGAGGAATGAATAACAGTGAAACATCCAGATTTCCAACATCAGATCATGACGGTGTTTCATGATTTTAATGTGGATTTGTACAAATCCTGTATGGATGTTTCAGAAGAAGAACTACTCCCAGAAGGAATGGTTAAACAGACCTATGGAGAGAGGAGAAATAGAATAAGCTATAGACAATATGGCTCCAAATAAATCGCCAGGGTTCCCAATAAAGATTTATAAGATATACTCCATGGTACTAGTTAATAATTTGATATCTGTCTTCTTGGAAGCGTTTGAATGTGGCTTTTTGCCAAATTCGATGTTTTTAGCTAATATTATACTAAATGCTAAAAAAGACAGACATGTGTTAGAACCTTCTCTCTCATTAATAATGATGTCAAGGTTTTGGCTAAGATCTTGGTGTATCGGTTGAGCAAAGTTGTTAATGGCTTGGTATATGAGGACCAATGTGGTTTCATGGCAGGGACATCAACTAGAGGCAACCTGTTTAGAGCTCATGCTAATATGCAGGCTAGTAGTTTGGGGGGGGAGAGAGCCCCTCCATAGTGTCATTAGAATTTGCATCTGATAGGGTGAAGAGGCACTTCCTCTCTGGAGGGTTTTGCAGTAGTATGGGGAAGACTTTTTAAGGTTGGATAAAATATTGTATGATAAACCTAGTGCTCAGAAATGCATGAGAGGAGTATCAGATAAATTTGGGTTAAGTCAGGGTACTGAGCAAGGGTTTCCTCTCTCCGTGTTACTATTTGCACTTGCATTTGAGCCATTGGTGGTGTGTATTAGAGGAAATAGGGAGATAGAGTGCCTTGGAGTGATGGAGAATATGTCTGTATATACAGACGACTTGCTGTTGTTTTTGGTTGATACCTTGGGAGTACCATTAGTTATGAAGGAAATACAATTATTTGGTGAATTTTCAGGCCAAGTTGTACTTTATTCTTGAGATTGAGAACAACGATTTATGTATAGAGCGGAAGGACTTATATATTTAGGAATAGTTATAAATGAATAGCCATCAAGTTATATAGAACTGAATATTGTACCTTTACTAAGAAAAACTCAGATATTTCATATATTTATAGAAATTATAAAATTTGTGGTAAAAAGAGAGATGCATTAAGATTTGTCAAACTTGGGATAAGGGGACAGGAGAGGTCAATTGATACTTGGCAGTGTGATAATTATTTATAAATCTCTCATAAGGCATTGACATACCAGCTTAATGATCTCTGTTACCCGTCCCTCATTGTTTTCTATATTCCTTATTGGCCCATTAGTTGTGTGTTCTAGAAGACAAATACTTCTGGATGCTGAGTGTTGAGGTGTTGGCATTATGGTTAGGACTGTATTGCTTACCCATTTATAGAAGGTATGAATAGTTATAGATTTGGCTTGTCACGTATGACAGCTACGCATCTCAGAGCTTTGAGTCATATGTGTGTATTTTATGGAAAATGGATATAAATGTGTCTATGACTTAAATTCTTTGGATTCATAAAGAAGGCTTAGAATTAAAAAAAAAGAAAAAAGAATAGTTGGGAAATGCAGCTCCCATTTTCAACTATATCTTAAACTGCCTGCATCTCCAGTACCGTAGCTCAGCCTGATGTCATTTAAAATATGAGATTCTTGTCTTAAATATGACACC
Organism: Engystomops pustulosus; assembly: GCA_019512145.1. Classification (NCBI taxonomy): domain Eukaryota; kingdom Metazoa; phylum Chordata; class Amphibia; order Anura; family Leptodactylidae; genus Engystomops; species Engystomops pustulosus. Next base: position 85,836,335 of record CM033642.1, on the reverse strand, counting down.
ATAGATGGTGTTTTTATGTTTCCAGGTACCATAAAACCAGAAACCAAGATTAATGAGGAGATACTTGATATATCAAAATTTCAAAAAATAATTATTTGTAAATTATCACTGGTGGCAACAATACTGATTGCAAGGGCCTGGATGAAGCCTGTACCTCCATCTATAAGACAATGGAGAACACTTATGGAGAAAATTAGGAGCTTTGAAAAAATCTATTATGGGAAAACAGGATCCCAGGGTTGGTGGGAAAAAATATGGGTAAGAGCTGAAGAACAAGATTGGGTTCAGAATTATGAAGAAATTATAAATATTGGTTAGAAGGTTCCTTTATTTTTTTCTCTCCCCTTGGCAGAGTGGGTATCTTTTTTATGTCTTTTTGGGGGTTAGGTTTGCGAAGGTGATTAAGATCAAGTAATATAAAGGAAATACAACGATGACTGGTACAGGCAGTCCCCGGGTTACATACAAGATAGGGTCTGTAGGTTTGTTGTTTAAGTTGAGTTTGCATGTAAGTCGGAACTGTATATTTTATCATTGTAATACCAGCCAGAACTTTTTTGGTCTCTGTGACAATTGGATTTTAAAAATGTTGGGTTGTCATAAGAATCAATATTAATACTAAAGCTTCATTACAGATACATTTGATAACTGTTATAACTGCTTATTGTAGCTTAGGACTAAAGTACAATAAATTACCAATATCCAGAGGTCCGTTTGTAACTATGGGTCGTATGTAAGTCAAGTGTTCTTAAGTAGGGGACCGTCTGTATATATTAATATTGAGTGGTGTGTTAAAGATTAGACAACAGTTAGTCCCTTCTTAGAAATGAATGTTTGTAATGTGCATTAGAAATATGAATACTATTGATAACTATGATATGTGCGAATATACCACATGTGCACCTGTTATTTGTATTTAAAAAATTTAAATAACGATTTATAAAAAAAAGAAACTAAGATTAAAGTGTTGTCTAAAAAACACTGCTCCGTCAAGTTGCCTGACACTCATCTCAGGCAAATTTGACTTTTATCTGCTCATTTGTTCATGGCTGGGTTAGAATTTGTGAATGTAAATGGATGAGATTTCACTTTAAAGAAGGAATTCTACTAAAGAAATGTTATACCCCCACCTAGGGGGCTAGTAGTTTAATGTGGTAAAATCGGGTGTGAGTGGGCCTGACTCAATTTGTACCAGTGTCATACCCAGTACACAACATGTCTGAATAGCTAAGAAGTTCCAACCCCTTAATATTTCTGGAATAACATTCCTGCTTAAGCCTGGTGAAAATTTTAACTTGCCCTGCTCACTTTTTTTTTTCAAGTGGGAAATGTGGTACAAAAGTGGCAGAAAGTTGCAAATTCCACAGTGTGTGGAAGAAATTTTAACTTTTTATGCCTTCTTTACCCCAAAAAATGGTATGCAAGGCACATTATATCAGTTACATTGTCTTATTTCAATAAAAAGGCCTTATGTCTCTAAATTTGACTTGATTTGTGGTGGCACAAACTTGTGGTTATTCCTAGTGCTGTAATATATTGCAACTCAGCTTCGTTTAAAGGAAATCAACCACTAATGTAAAATAAAATTAAACAAAACATCGCCCCTTTTTCCCTGATCCTGGTGTTGGTTTTGATTTCCCAGGATCAAAAAAAAAAGAGTTAGAAAATAGCAGCCCGGAGCACCAGGATGTGATGTTCAGTGTTTTGGGCTGTTAATTATGTATGGCACCTGCATGACGTCACCTCCTTCCCCAACATGAGAGAAGAAGGTATCTATCATGCAGAAGACATAAATTCACGTCTCTGAGCATGGGAGGGGGAAGTGTCATCACTCAGTAGGCGTGAATAATTAACAGCCTGGAGTGCCATACAGTGCATCCCAGTGCTCTGTGCTGCTTTTCCTAACTTTTTTTAGTAATACCAGCATGTCAAGCTTGAAGAAGACCAGTGCTGGGTGAGTATGTTTAGTTTTATTCTACTTTTCATAAATGGTTGATTTCTTTCAAGTAAAATTCCTGAATAAACAATAAATGTGTATTCAAATATGGCAGATTATCAGATGATCAAATTATCATTTATTGATTGATGTCTCAGATAAACCTTTTAAAAAATAAATTGACTGTCGTTTTTATTTTGGTATCTAATCACACAGATTAAATAAGCTACATAAAAATAAAGTTTAGCTGCATAATAGTACAAATGTAATGTGTGAAATGTTAGTTAGATCTGTTATTTCTGAGTTAACATTTATCTTATCTTTTTTTTTTTTTTTAAAGAACTATTCAGTTTTAGATATGAGGCCTCCCCCAACCGTCATCACTTTGAACAATTCGATGTACTGGCAAGAATTTGAAGAAGCATGTGTATATGAGTGTCTGGATGGTAAAGACTGTCAAAGCTTCTTTTGTTGCTACGATGAATGTAAATCTGGGTCATGGAGAAGAGGACGAATACATATAGACCTTCTAGAGTTGGACTCCTACTCCAGAGTTTTTTTCCCAACATCCTTCTTGTTATTTAATCTTGTATATTGGGTTGGATATCTCTACCTATAAAGACTTGTATTATGACTGCTTTTATTTCAATTATACAAACAAACCTATTGGATTTAAAAGACTTTCTCTCTTCATACTGACCAGGAAATTCTTTGGAATACGATTGTTGAGGACAATGCAAGGACTCTATTTGAAGAGTTTAAATTGTGAAATGTTATTACTAATGCCTAAATACTTTTTATCACACGACGAGGCTTATAAATTCTTATATACTAAAATCTATATTTGGCATAAAAATTATAATGGAAAAGTACCATGAAAATATATTGTACATTAAACAGTGAGAAAAAAAAACGTTGCATCCTTTTGCAAAAGTTATATTTAATTTCTATATAAAATAAAGTACATTTTTTTAACAAAAGAGCACAAATTTGTTCAATTAAAAGTTATTTGTTCAACAAATAAAGTAGAAATTGAAAACAAGAATTCATATCATATTTTAACAAATAATTATACATTTTAGTAAAAAGAACCTAAACTTGAGTGTACAGAATTTTTATATTTTAGATGATTTTAAGTTAGTTAAAGTAATTATTTATATATCTGCTCCTTATCAGGTGTCTATGTTTCCAGACCAATACACTTTATGCCGCATCACATAATAAGGAATTCCAGCACACCAATTATAACAATTTTATTAAGTAAATAAATGCAACATGTTCACCCGATTGGATGTCTTTTTTCATGAAATAACAGGTGACTCTAAACAAAGAAACTTTTTTGTAACTAAAGTTCTGTGGTTTCCTTTATTGTGTCTATATGTTCCATTCAACAAGGATGTCTTTTAGTATAGTATCTTGCCTCTGTATTACAAGTTGCTGAAAGTAAGGTATGTTAATAATTTAGTTTATTGCATATAAATCATTATTAGATTTCCTGTTTATTAAAGTTCACACCTTATTTGGGTTAGGTCTTAATTTTTTTTAATGAACAGGCATATGAAGAAAATAACATTTATTACATTTTCATTATTTGTTTTCCATTGTTCTGTAAGTCTTTCTTTTAGAAATAAAATTTACCATCAGTAGTACACATGCAGTTTCCAGTATATTATAATGACATACCTTTTATAATTTAGCAAATTTAGATTTGCTAATTGTATATATTTAAGCCCCCTTATGCATATGTTTTATACTGTACTTCAGTGCAGTTAGCAGTATAAGTTGAGTTTGGTCAAACTTTTAACTGCGATTGTTTTTCTTTTCTTATTTCTTAATCTTATTTACTACATTGTTATTCATATTGGAGACATGATAACAATGATAGAACATATAAATTAAGTATTAAACACAAAGGTGCATTTGTCGGCTGCTTTTATTTGACTGAGATTGTGTAGGCCATGTTATCTGATGCATTATTCTCCTTCTTGGTCAAATAGTATTTTCATAGCCTGTATGTGTGTATGGGGTTATTGATCTGTTAAAAGATAATTAATAATGCCACTAAGCACAATGGCACACACATTTGAGTGCAGCCGTGAAAATGGGCCTGCGTGATAACCTGATCCCAAGGACTAAACACCCTACACATACTTGGAGTCCTTACATTATACAGTAATATGGCACAAGGAATCCTTGTCTGCTGCCATAGTGCAGCACTGGCACTGGCCTGCATGTTAGACAAATAAATGGGTTTCCATGGGGTACACATGTTCCTGTGCAGTTGGTCTAACTAGAAGGGCATTTGGTTGCAAAATGTTGTAATAGTTTTGTTCCTTGAATAGGAACCACTCAGCAAAGCATCCAAACTCCATCATAGCTCCTTAATAATAACACTTCTTCATTTATATAGCACACAAATATTACGCAGCGCTGCACATAGCTTACCAAAACAGTCCCTGTCCCCATGGGGGCTCACAATCTAATCAACCTACCAGTATGTTTTGGAATGTGGGAGGAAACCAGAGGTCCCTGAGGAAACCCACACAAACACAGAGAGAACATACAAACTCTTTGCAGATGTTGACCTGAAACTAACTGAAAGCATGGCAAAAGTTTTCAAATCAAAACCCACTAGTGATATGTTAAAGAGTCTTATATAAATAAAAAAAAACTGGTTTGTCACATTTGTTTGTTTATCATTTTATTTTACTTAGAGTACTTCATAGTTTTCATGTCTTTAACATTAATCTACAATGCAGAAAATAAACATGGAATGAAAATGTGTCACTGGATAACTTACTGGGGATGATTTATCACCACATTGCCTGGTTAACACGTGTCTACTTTTTTGTGACAGCTAAAACTTTTTTGTTTCAATTTAGACAAAGTCTCAGCTGAGGAAAAAAAAATGTAAGGGGCACATTGATTATAGGGTAGCTCTAAGTGTGACAGTGTATGATGCTGCCTCCGACCCCCTCACTCACTGAATTTATCCGGACAATACAGATAAAGGGACAATATGAAAATATTTGGAATACAAGCTTCATGTACCTCTAATCATAATAAGGTGATAGCCTCAAAGGGGACCTTCCAACAATATATTAAATAGCTAGATAAAGCAAATAAACCTGCTCAATGAAGTGACTGGGAAATATCCTCCAGATAAGTTAGGCATATTGGATCTTTTAAGTAATGCTCTATTTACTAAAAAAGTTTACTGCATTTGAATTTGTGTAATTCATGAACATGAGAGGATCTTGATATAAAATCTTCAGAATTAATAACATTTAAAAATGTTTCTCCTTTCTTATATGTTGGACTGTATTTACGATGCCTCAAACTTTTTTGTTTAGTGCACTCTATTGTAAGATCATTTAAGATATCCGATGGTTGGTAACTTACAATGTACTGTACCTTATTTATAAGGATGTTGGTTACTCTATGCTATATTTCAGGGTTAGATTTTTTTACATGTGTATTTTATTATGTGACTATGAATCCCTGCAATGGGTGTTTCACCCATGTGATTTGAATATGGTAATGAAATACAGTAAAAGTAACACAGGGTGAACCTTCATTTTCCTTTCATCAATCCTTACTTCTATATGGTATAAATGTTTGCCATCTGTTACCTATTATGAGTTTGAATAGAAAGTTGTTTTTTAAATGATTTTTATGGTTGTGTACACTATATGTTTTTAATATTTTTCTAATAAAAATGGACTGTATTCAAATACAAGATTGTAGGGTTACTGGAAAAGTTCTCACTTATGGAAAGCATTTACCTGACTGTTCACAAAAATTGATTTTCCCTATATTCTTCAACATTTGAACCTCTACAACAATAAAGAGGGATAGGAGATATGATTATTGTCATAATTTTGTAGTGTGTGGTAGTATCTTATCTTAAGCTCTTCAGCTGCTATTAGGCTCCAACTGGTAACCCAACCCAGGTTTATTGATTTACTTATAGTTATGTTTTAATTGTCCAAGCTAATTGGAAAATCTGGATGAGACCTCCACTTCCAAGCTGTAAAAAAGTGAAGCTAAGGTTTATTACCACATACTGTAAAAAACAAAAATATCAACATTTTTCTGTTTTTCTTTTGTAATATAACAAACAAATAACAAAGTACATTTTTATTCCCGAATTTAAAAGATAATTGGTTTACTAGATGAGTACATGGGTACATTTAATCAAATGGGTGGTAGGAGACACTTTCTATAAAACGTATTGCTATGCCACTATGATACTAAGATACATCACTGTTAGCAGTAAGGGTTTCTGGTTTTCAATAATTGAATAACAATTTCGATTTCTAATAGAAATTTGGAATTTCATTGGTCACAGCACATATCTTCATAGGCTTTGACTGCAATTTTAGTTGAGCCATATTCACTTCAAATATTGTGCTTTGAGAGAAAAAAAATTATGTTTACTAATTTCAAAAGTTAAAACAGCAGGTATTTGTATAGATAATACATTCCGTGAATTATAGCCACTTTCATTGTCCTAAGTTCCTGAATTTGGATCCAATAGTTAGCCAAAATGACTAAAGTCTGTACAAAAAAGGGTGCAGGTTATAGCTGAAGTATATGCCTGATCCATCCATGGTAGCTCTTAATTCTGGTGCAACAATGCAGCACTGGGATCACTAAAAATTTGGAATTTCTTAGTAATTTCGTCATCTTGTGCATAACGCATCAGTCTTATCACATCAGCCACTGAGTCTTACACCCTGCTAATTCTTTAACCCCTTCATGACTGCCATACAGCTATATACGTCGAATTTGCACATGACCCTTGCAGAAAGAATATCTATAAACGTCTTGACAGTGACCAACTTCAAAAGGTCATATCTCTTGAACCCTGGCACATAGAAACATAATTTTACATCATTTTTAACAGTAGAATCTCCTCTTTTATAATGATGTATGGATTGTGAATGGATAATTGTATGGATGCTTAGCAGAACCAGAGACATTCACCCTTAAAGTTGTGCTAAAAAATTATTTTTATGTACAGCTTTGTATTCCCGATTGTAACTTTAAGAATGGATATCTCGGAATCTCTTAAGCATCCATGCACAATCTATATATCATATTAAAGAGGAGACTCTCCTGTTTCTACGTGCAAAGGTTCAGGATATATATACGTTTGAAATGTGTCCCCCTCCTGCCAGTCAGCTGAAGGCATATAGTAGAAGCTGCAGGATACTTTCACTTTCCGGCAGTACATGCACCCTCTACATCATTTTATTAGTGGACTGTTTTAATGTGCTTTTGTCCTCGCAGTGATTAATTGGTTATTTTTTATGGATGTTTCATTGTTTGCATTTTGTTAAGAATTCAAAATCACAACAATACAAATATAAAAAAAAAAAAAATTATCTATGGTCTGCATGGTATGTTCCAAAACCTGTTTTTTTTAGTTTTTACATTTAAAAATCACCTTCTGTGTTTACTTTGTCGAACCAATATATGGTTCATTTGTTATAGTGTTGGAAAGACATAACAGTGAAGTACATTTTCCAGGGTCAGCCAATATTGGCTGCAACTACTTTAAAATGTTTGTTATGTCATCTAACAGCTTAACCCCTTAACCACCTGGCCCTTATTCATTTTTTTATTTCCATTTTTCACTCCCCGCCATCAAAAATCTATAACTTTTTTATTTTTACATGAAAAGAGCTTTGTTTTCTGCGTAACAAATGGCACTTCATAGTGATGGTATTTAATATTCCATGCCTTGTACTGGGAAGCAGGGAAAAAAATCCAAATGCAATGAAATTGGTGAAAACCGCATTTGCTCTATTTTCTTGTGGGGTTGGATTTTAAGTTTTTTCACTGTGCACCCCTAATGACATGTCTACTTTATTCTCGTTGCGATCATGGGGAGAAAAAATGTGTATAGGTTTTATAATGTTTTTAAACATTTACAGTAATTAAAACTTCCTGTCCAAATTTTTTTTTTTGCCATTGCTGGCGCTAATAACTTTTTCATACTTCATTATACGGAGCTGTGGGTTTTTTGTGACTTTGATGGCGCTTTTAATGCTACCATTTTCAGGCTGTAGGCCTAATACCTAATATGTTCATGATTTTTACTGTTTATTTATTTTTATATGACTTCTAGGGAAAGGGGGATGATTAGAATTTTAGGGTTTTTTAATATAATTTTTTTTTAAACTTTTTTAATTTTAACTATTTTTGAGACCCCCTAGGGTACTTTAACCCTAGGTTGTCTGATCAATCCTACCATACTGTGTACCATACTACACTTTCCTCCTAATTCATTACAATGTGCAAATCGAACCCGAGGCTGTCATGGCAACCGATCGCAGGGAGCGACAATCTTCACCAAGATAATGGAGCCCATGCAGCAATGGAAAGGATAACACCAACCGCGGGCATAACCTGTGTTTGCTGCAATATGCAGCAAAGACTTACCGACTATGGAGAGTGCTCAGCCTGCAAGCCCTCTCCATATACCTAAACCTGTCGCGTGCCGTACCATTACGGTGCACATCAGAAAAGGGTTAAAGAGATCAAAGAGATGTCAATATCAAGATGGTAAAGGCATCAAGATGTGAGGCATTCCCTTTAATGCCTCACATCTTATGTCTAGGTTTTACCCCACTAAACTAATAATTCCCACAAGTAGAGTATGAAATATCCTTTGTATAATTACCTCTTTTATGGTTTCAGAGGCAGTGTTACTTTAGTAGCCTCTATCTTCTGTTCTATAGGACCTAGAAACAAGTTTCTGGTGTCATATTAAAGATAAGGACATTTCAGATCACACCATGCCTATGGCTTTGTGAGCTACAGTACCAGAGCTACAGACAGCTTATGGCATAGTTGAAAATGTTAGCTGCAGATAAAGCAAACAAAGCAATCCTTTGATTAACACTTACTGAAAGTTCATTGATGTGCATATGACCAATCAGTGACATTTCAGCCCCACCTGTGCCTTTGTCAAACACTATAAAATAAAAAATTCTGAAGTTATTCATCTGAAAAAGATATGAGAAACAGTACATGACAACCAAAATAAAATTACTATTTCAGGTATAGAGGAGCTAAAGAAGGCATCACATGTAGTCCATCCAGGTATTGATTGGCTGCATAGGTTTTAATAATTATATTTTTAAGGATGGGTTCACACCTCGTTTTTTGCCATACGTTGTAAGGACATGTCAGAAGAATTCCGACGTGTCTTTACAACTTATGGCACAGACATATCCCATTATATGCCTATACAGTGGTATACATCACCTAGGAATCCCCTCTCCCCTGAATGCGGGGGCGGAGGAGTGTACATCTGCAGCATCTGGCAATTGGCTGTTGCCGATGAACAGGGTGTTCCCCCAGTGATGTCACTCTGCAAATACGGACAGTGACATCATCAAGTCCTCCCTCCCACTGATTGCATATGTCTGAGGCTGTAAGGAGAGATGCAATACCCTGCCTTTGTTTCCCATACCATGTCATTGCCTCCACTGAGCGCATGCGTCGCTCAGATAGAGATTGCAGGATGAAAAGGCGTAGATTGCTTCATTTTTGGACACAGAGAATACTTAGTGGCCAGACGGAGGCAAAAACTATGCCTCCATCTGCCACTATTTGTCAATATAAGCGTATACGTTGGGTGCCTTCCCAATGTATATGCTTAGCGTTTACATAAAACATGATGTGAACCCAGCCTAGCAAATGGAATAAAGCAGTGATGAGAGCTTTGGCACTGGAAACGAGAAAAGAAAGATTCTTTTTTTTTTTTTACAGTCTATCTTGCTGCATAACTCGAGTGATTTTTCTCTCACACAACCCTCATAAAGTAAATCTAATAATTCATTTGATTTTGTGGTAATCCTTTTATTCAGCAATCATCTTATAGAGGCAAGTAAAAGACTTTACCCTAAATTGTGTTCTAAAAACTTGCCAGTAAGTTAATAAAATGTTTCAAATGCAGTAACACTTCGATTTAGTTCGATTTATGAGCTCCTTGACTTTGCTAGGGATGGACATTTTTGCAGCATTAAAGAAAAGCATCATTGTGCCTGTTTTTTTCTTTTGATGAAAGTCAAACATCCTCTGACTCTGAAGTTTCTTTTACTATTGTACTATTTTCAAATAGCACCTTTCATCTTTTAAATTATGCTAAGATTGCTGTGGCAAAAATTCTAGGTCATGAAGTATTCCATCTATACCAAGAAATTAGATAAAACATGATTAATACCCATGGTTTGATATATGCTTTTTGGTCATGAAATTCCAATTCAATTTATTTTGAGGAACATTTTCTACATTATATTAATACATTAACCCATTGTAAACTCATTTAGGCAAGTTGCCTTCAAGAAAATGTAAACTACTATACATTACATTGGTATTGAGAGTTTCAGGTTTTGTTGTGATCAACAACTTTTCTGTTGAGTTCTCTCCATGGGAAAAAAATGTTTTTTACAAACTACTTTTGATATGATGCTATAAAAAATATTTATCCTATAGTTATCTATGTGAGACCATCTAATTCTCAAAATTTTAGCTTTTCCAGTGTCTTATTACAATATTCAATTTTTTGTTAAAGATTTGTAGAGGTGTGTTAGCATACTTTTCTTTGAATGATGGCTCAGTGGTTAGCACTAAAGCCTTGCAGGGCTGGGGTCCTGGGTTCAAGTCCTTTTCAGGTTAACATCTTCAAAGAGTTTTTATGTTCTCTTCGGGTTTCCCCCGGGTCCTCCGGTTTCCTCCCACACTACAAATCATACTGGTAGGTTGATTAGATTGTGAGCCCCTTTGGGACAGGGGGACAAAGGGACTCTGTTGGCGCTACATAAATAAAGGAATTATTATTGGTAGTAGAAGTAGAATTAGTAGTGCTAGCAGCATGAATGTGAATAATGCATTTATATTTAGGATTCTAGCTAGAGTCTGAGCAGTTTGGTGCTCTGGAGTTTAATATAGACACAATGGACACATTGCTATAAGTCATTGCTGTAGCAGGTGTCTGTTTGAATACTTCAGCAGTTTTACAGGGGGGTGGGGCTGTTTTAAGTAAACAGATCTCTCACACCCATGCATGAGAATGCTCCAGCTACAATTAAGGCATGTAAATTCATTCTCACAGTCCTGCTGCTACTAATAATACACACAAAGATATGGTAACACATATCTCCAGGGCTGCTACTATCTGCAGTTTTACATGGTCATAACTAATGAGTCCATATAACCAAATTTAACCAACCTAAGTAATTGGTAAAAACATCTGGTTAACTCATTGAAGATAAGCATTTGGCATTGTACATAATAAATTATACTTTGCATGCATTCCAGTTATTTTCAGGATTGAAAAATATTCATATTTTCCTGAGCAAATCTGTAAATATAACATATGCACTTGCTCAACACAAAGCTGTGTCATGGTTCTGATCTCCAACTCATGATTTCCCCTTACTTCTCCTGTTATTTTTCATGTTGGTCATGTATGTTCATTTTCTATACTAATATACAAAACAGTTTTAGCAAAAGGTTGGACCCAAATCATTGGTCTATAGCTGAGCTTTATAAGCATGCTATGTGCATGGAGAGTAGTAGGAAAGCTGTGATATGATCTATAGTGGGTACAATTATGGTATTCTCTATAAAGGTGTTACGTTTTGTTGTAATTCCATTTATGCGGGTACTTCCAGTTTTTTGTTGTACAAAAACCTAGACCTGAAATTGAGATAATAGGAGGTCTTCTGATATATCTATAGTATTTGTATTAAAAAACATACTATATACTTTAATATGTTAAGATATGTTAAGATACCATTTTGTGGATCGTTATGGTATATGGTAAATAGATCAAATGCAAAGCATTGGAAATCATTGATTTTTGGTCTACTATTCTATATTATGGGGGGTACAGAAATAAGAATACACTAAAATCCCTGCTGCTATGTGACTATTAGATGTTTTATGAAAGAAAAGACAGGCTACAGAAGATGAACTGATGACAAGGTGAATGACTCTACAGAAGACCAGAGGAGTGAGAATCTGTAATGGAGAAAACTAGTCTTCTAGAAAGACACATCTGTCAAGTTATAAAATAATGAGAAAAGGAATTAGATAGTTGATAGCTCTTTGTATGACAAATCCTATGTAATGGAAAAAAGGTTAGAAACTTGAGATAAATAAAAAAGGAATACTTTGATGTTTACAATTACAAAATCACTTGTTAAATTCAATTGTGAATGAAGATGAAGATTGCTATGGTATGATAGATTAAGATAATCAGACATCACTTACCATTTCTTGCTTTAATATTTATTACCAGCTGAAGCTCCCAGTCTAGGCTACTCCCCAAACAGCACTTCTAAGAACCTTTTGTATAAGATCAAGTGTAGTAGCGTTCTTATAAGTTTAGGATATGCCGGGTGAGGGGAATGTAAACAGATGCGCAAGAAGCGCTGAAATAATATCCCTAAATGGTAAAAGTTTGCCAGTATATTTTGTGGATTACACAGCAGGGTGGCGACAAAGTTAACAACTTTGATGTGGAATGCCCTGTAATAGCTCTTGGGCGGTGTGCCTTTTATCGCCTAGGCTCAGCAGTTTCAGCACCGCCTGCTGTCGCTTAGCGACGGCACTGCTGCTGTGCCTAGAGCTACCGACTGATGGCGCCATGCCCACGGATGGTAATTCGGAGGAGGAGGAGGTGGAGGAGGGGTGGGAGGAGGTATAGTAGGCCTTTGAGACCTGGACCGAGGTAGGCCCCGCAATTCTCTGCGTCGCCAGTATATGAGCAGCCCCAGGGTTAGACTCGGTCCCAGCCTGCACCAAGTTAAGTGTAGTAGCGTTCTTATAAGTTTGGGATATGGCGGGTGAGGGGAATGTAAACAGATGCGCAAGAAGCGCATGATGCGCATGGAGCTGGCGCTCCGCTGCCAGGCGAGCTTTCGCCAATCCAAGCCCCTGTCTCTAGGCTACTCCCCAAACAGCACTTCTAAGAACCTTTTGTATAAGACCGTAAATGAAAAAAGTTTTCCAGTATATTTTGTGGCTTACACAGCAGGGTGGCGACAAAGTTAACAAGTTTGATGTGGAATGCCCTGCAATAGCTCCTTTTATCACCTAGGCTCAGCAGTTTGAGCACCGCCTGCTGTCGCTTAGCAACGGCACTGCTGCTGTGCCTAGAGCTACCGACTGATGGCGCCATGCCCACGGATGGTAATTCGGAGGAGGAGGAGGTGGAGGAGGGGTGGGAGGATTTGGAGGTATAGTAGGCCTTTGAGACCTGGACCGAGGTAGGCCCCGCAATCCTCTGCGTCGGCAGTATATGACCAGCCCCAGGGTTAGACTCGGTCCCAGCCTGCACCAAGTTAAGTGTAGTAGCGTTCTTATAAGTTTGGAATATGGCGGGTGAGAGGAATGTAAACAGATGCGCAAGAAGCGCATGATGCGCATGGAGCTGGCGCTCCGCTGCTAGGCGAGCTTTCGCCAATCCAAGCCCCTGTCTCTAGGCTACTCCCCAAACAGCACTTCTAAGAACCTTTTGTATAAGATCAAGTGTAGTAGCGTTCTTATAAGTTTAGGATATGGCGGGTGAGGGGAATGTAAACAGATGCGCAAGAAGCGCATGATGCGCATGGAGCTGGCGCTCCGCTGCCATCTTTCTGTAAAGATCAGTCCTACTCTGCCGAGACTGGGGACAGGTGACAGTGTCTTGCTGGGGTGACATAAAGCTGGCAAAAGCCTTGTAAAGCGTACCCTTGCCAGTGCTGGACAAGCTGCCTGCTCGCCTACTCTCCCTCGCTACTTGTCCCGCAGAACTACGCACTCTGCCGCTAGCGCTGTCAGAAGGGAAATACTGTTTCAGCTTGTGCACCAGGGCCTGCTGGTATTCATGCATTCTCACACTCCTTTCCTCTCCAGGGATGAGAGTGGAAAGATTTTGCTTGTACCGTGGGTCCAGGAGAGTGAATACCCAGTAATCGGAGCTGGAATAAATTCTTTGAACGCGAGGGTCACGGGATAGGCAGCCTAGAGCAGTTACGAGTACGCTAATGCTCGATCGAGCATCAAGCTCGGACGAGTATGTTCGCTCATCTCTAGTCATAACTAACATTTCCGAAATGTCTTCTTTACATCGACATGGCTTTCTATGCATTTTCTCTTTTTTTCTAAGTTGCTTGGATGTTTAGAATTTTGGGTGCAATTTTTTTCATTTTTGGGAAAATCGCCAAAACCTGTATTTAGAGGCAGCTGCTTATCTTTAAGTGAGTTTGAGAGGCTTAAATAACAGAAAAAAATCGTAAATTATGGCAGTTTAGAAGCTACACCTCTCAACGTAAGAAAAAATAACTTTAAAAAGTTTGTTAAACCTTTAGGTGTTTCAAAGTGGTTATAACAAATTGGAGGTGTAATTTTTAAGCTGGAACTTTTTAAAACAATACATTCATTTTGGCAAAAAATTAAATATTGTATTAAATGATGAAAAACTCTGCATGGTTTTTTACCCAATTTCTCCTAAGTGTAAGGATCACCCATATGTGTTGGTAAACTGACCAGGCATAGAACGGAAGGAGCCCCATTATTCTTTGTTCATTTATTTTTAAACGTTTTTATCATTTTTTTTGAGACTTCGCTTGGTCCAGACACTGCACTGCAATACTAATGTGCTGACTTTGCTGATGCAGCAAAGTTCTATTATGACCATTTGTGGGAAGCAATTACACTTTTTCATGCCTTGTACATCAGGAACGTGGAGTACAAGGCAAGATACAGGGTCCCCCAGTGACTCTGCACACAACATGGATGAAATCCATTGTAAATCTGCTGTTCTCAGCTGGTAACAGCAATGTGCAGTTGTGCTTTCAACTTTATTGTATATTGTATAAGTGATCAGACTCCCAACAGTTAAAGTCTAGAAAAACAGTGAAAAAACCCCAAAAACCTAAAAGTGCAAATTACGCCCCTTTCCCTAGAACTAGTATAAAAATAAATAAACAAAACATGTTAGGTATTGCCGAATCCGAAAAAGTCTAAACTTTCAATATATAAAAATGGTTATTCCTGGTGCTGAACCCTGTAGCAGAAAATAGTGGCCAAATGTCCAAAATGCCTCTTTTTGTCAATTTGCATCACATAAAAAATTTGGAAAAAAAGCTATCAAAATATCATACAGTGCCCAAAATAATAATTGAAAATGCCACGATGTTCCACAAAAAAATTACATATTACACAACTCGATATGCCAAAGTATGAATAAATTATTAGCGTCGGAATATGGCAAAATGTAGAAATTCTGTTGCACAAAAGGTTTTAATTGTTTTAAAACCTATATAAATTGGGTTTCCTGTAATTGAACAGATACCAAGAATAAATGGGAGGTGTCATTTTGAGTGCATAGTGAAAGCTTTAAATATAGAGCCCACAAACAAATGGTGCATAAGCGTTTTTTCATGAAGTACCCTGCATGTGCAAAAGATTAGCATTTTTTAAATCTACTAAAACATAATAATACCTATATATATTTGGTATCTTCATGAAGATAGCAACCCGAAGCATAAAGTTGAGGTGTCATGTGGAGTGTTGAATGCTAAAAAAACATGACCCAAAAGAAGTGTTTTTTTGGTCAAATTAAGCATATTTGGAATTTTTTTCCAGCCTTCTAGTAGATGGCATGGAATATTAAATACCATCACTAGCAAGTACACTTTTGTTATGCAGAAAACAAGACCTTATACAGCAGTGTGCAAGGAAATATAAAAAAGGCATGGAATTTTGAAAGTAGAAAGTGAAAAATTAGAAATGCAAAAACAAAAAAGGGCTGTGTCCTTCAGGGGTTAAAATTGATCATCTGAGGATGGGTTGGTACCTTGTACCAATCTGCTGTCTTAAAGGGTAAGTTGCAGATTCAATCACTGTGATAATCTTAGCTGCTCTCCATTATGTCTAAGAAATTACATTTCTTAACAAATGGCTCCCCACCCCTATATGGAATATGAAATCAATGTGGTTTCAAAACCAGAAAACTCCATCCACATCTGTTTTTCTATAATTTATAGCTGCTTTGAAACACATTGCAATTACCTTGACTAGTATTTGCTGCCTTCTCCATATTTTTTTAAAAAAGATAATCTTTAAGAACCCAATGTTTGAAAAAAATCAAATAAAAAGTACAAGACTATAATAGGGAGTGTAATGTAGCGCACATGTGATAATTACAATTCTATCATAGTAACACAAAACTGCTGATTGCAAATTATTTGGAACTATTTTCATTTCAACAAGGAAGAAAGAATTGCTAAAGTATGTACACTGAAAATGTAGAACATTATGCCTCATAATGCATGTCTTTAATTACATATCTTTCATGTCTCTGTTTGCATTTAACTTCTGTTCAGGTGTTCTAAGCATTACACCTGTTTAAAACATCTTTCTTTAGGTATCAGATGTTACTGTGATGAAATGTGAATGTCATATTTAGAGACACTCTAAGCATTTTGTAGGTTGCATTTTGCACATTTCATAGGTTTGCCTGTCACAGTCTGTGATATGATCTATTGTCAGTAGTGGGTACAATTATGGTATTCTCTATAAAGGTCTTACCTTCCATTTTTCTGTCGTACAAAAAAAATTCACAGTTTCTTGCGAACAGCCAGGAATTGTGAAATATTTCCCCTTTTTCCCCCATTGGCGGGGATAGTAAATAACTACTCTTAGCTATAAAAAATAGAAATACTTACCATTTCTTGCTTTAATATTTATTACCAGCTGAAGCTCCCAGTGTTGGTGGGGATAGTAAATAACTACTCTTAGCTATAAAAAATAGAAATAAAAAAGTCAGTCCTTGTAACAGCCTGTCTCTCAGGCCCTGTCACAGCCTGTCTCTCAGGCCCTGTCACAGCCTGTCTTTCAGGCCCTCTCACATCCTGTCTCAGTCCCTGTCACAGTCTGTGATATGATCTATTGTCAGTAGTGGGTACAATTCCTGTCACAGTCTGTGATATGATCTATTGTCAGTAGTGGGTACAATTTTGTTGTAATTCCATTTATGCGGGTACTTCCAGTTTTCTGTCGTACAAAAAAAAATCACAGTTTCTTGCGAACAGCCAAGAATTGTAAAATATTTCCCCTTTTTCCCCCGTTGGCGGGGATAGTAAATAACTACTCTTAGCTATAAAAAATAGAAATAAAAATATTTTATCTGTCACTAACAGTCAGTCCTTGTAACAGCCTGTCTCTCAGGCCCTGTCACAGCCTGTGTCTCAGTCTCAGTTATTTTGTCTGCATGGAGGATGTTGTCAAGTCTGTGTTGTAAGCTGTTGCTTCTCAACCGGAGGCTGTCCTAGTGCAACAGCAGCCTACCAGAGTACAGCAAATGGCTTTGGAAAACTAGCAGCAACTAACGGCTTATCAGGAGTCTGCAAAAGAGGAGCAAAGAAAAGCCCGGGAAAACTTAAAAAACATTGGGGTAGATTTGCTTACCTGGTCCTGTCGCGATCCAGCGGCCCGTTCTCTGTGGAGGATTCGGGTCTTCTGGTGATTCACTAAGGTAGTGCGCCCAATGTCCACCAAGCGTTGCTGCTGCGCTGAAGTCCATCGGAGTTCACTGGAGTTCACGATCCGTTGCTGGGTGCAGGTAAAAGTATACTTTTTTAAAAAATATACGGCGGCTTTTCCGAATCTGTCAGGTTTTCTGACTGCCATGCCCCCCGATTTCCGTCACGTGCATGCCGGCGCCAATGTGCCACAATCCGATCGTGTGCGCCAAAGACCTGGGGCAATTCAGGGAGAATCTTCTCAAATCGGTAATATTCGGGTAACCCCATTATGACCTTTTCTACAAAAGGTGACAATAGGTGACAACAGCAGATGACATAGAAGCCTATCTGAGCAGTAGGGCTGACCAAATAGTGAACAGAACTTTTGGCACCTTTATAGCCCCAAAAGGCATATTTTGACCTGGAAAATCTGGATGCTATGGACTATGACAAGCTTAAAGAGAATATCCTTCTAGTCTTGGCTTTACTTTTGTGTACAGGCAACTGGGTCTACATCATAGACAACCTCCATGGTGGTTGTAATGCAGAGTACTTAAGGTCCCTTCCTATTTTTTGTTTGCAAAGGGGTGAGATATGGAGACCCTAAAAATGCTGACCACATTGTAGGAGCTGATGAGTTATGCAGCACCCTCACCTCTCAGTAGAAAACGACAGGACTAACTGATAAGACTGTTATAAGGGAAAAGGAGTATGACAGATCAAATATGTTTGGACATAAAAGTGGAGATACTGAGGGCCTCGGCTTCAGAGGCTGGCAAACAGTGGCAGGGAGGTCGTGGCCTGAAAGAGACTCAATAAAGACTTAATAAAATGCTTCCCATGTCAATTGCCAGGTCATGCTGCTGCAATTGCCCAATGTCTGATGAACATATGCAATGTGATATCACCTACATAAACCATCATTTATTTCTGTATGCTCAGATTTCTTGTGTTGTATTACTAAATGGTGGGGACGAGAAACAAATGTGCAGTATTACTGTGGGAGGTAGAACTATATCTGCATTGTAAGACTCGGGTTAGGAAAAAATCATTGAGGTATACATATAACAGGGACACCTGTTGACACCTGCTGTGGTCTGCATAAGTTTCAGGTTTGGGTCAGTAAAATTTATGGTCAGTTTATTGCCCTTGCTAATTTATGATTTCTTTTTATCGGGTGGGATTTCCCACATTTTGGGTGTTATGGGAACACAAACTTTCTAATGCCCAGCCTGCAGGTGATGGCCTAAAGCCTGGGACTGAAGTGTGTATGCCTTTAAGGGAGATTCCAGATAATGATGAAGTTTCCTTTTTCTATCATGGTTGGGGACTGTGAGGACTATGACCAAAGTGATATGTTAGAAGAGGGTCAAAGCAGACATGAGAGAGGAGATTCCCTTAGTGACAATATGCCTGATCCTGAAGTAAGGAAAGATCATTTTGGTTTGAACAATAAAAAGCTCCCACCCTTACTATAGCCAGGGAAATGCGAAGACACTTGATGATAAACTGGTAGAATCTGACAACAGACTATGCTTCCCTGAAATTATTATTACAATGCACTGAGCTGAAGTACATCCATGTGCTATGGTAGCATAACCACTTAAAATAATTTTTTTGTGGAAAATATAGAACTTTGATTCTACAGAATCTATTCATGCCATTATATCAAACCAGTATCCTACTAATGTATTCATGTTTAAATCAAATATTTTATTGTTCTAGTTTGTTTTGCTTGAAATTCCCACAATAATTGCATACTAATTGTTTCCTGTGAGAGTTTCTCTATTCACACAGTCACATTACACTAAATTATTTCATGGCAACACTTAATCGTGCAGCTTAATGAAATGCATCTCCCATGTTTACCAATTATCTTTGCTAGGGAAAGTAATTATGAAAACTATGTATAGTCATTGATTTCGGTATGACAAGGAAACCAGCCATAAAAATCTTTTCACTGATGCCTAAAATAACAAATGTAGTTGAAATTAATCATTCAAAGATATGTAGGTTAGATATATAAAACAGTCTAAAAGAATAAATGTCTTTTTGCAATGCAGTTTAAAGTTTTCAATAGCACAATACTTCATTTTTAGACATAGATCCCCCCCACACTAAATAATTTATACTGAGATTATATTATTAGGTACAAAAGGTGTACTGACAAAAAATAGGGGTCATTGTGCGTCAGTCCCAGCATTCATTTTTTGTGACGTAGATTTTTGTTATATCATTTGCATGCTATAATACATCTACACTGTGACTTACCCCGCCAAGATTACTTTAAAAAAATGTTACAAGAGGGTAGCAAGAGGGGAAATAGTTTCCATTTCCTTGTCGTGTGCCAACAAGGCATGATAAATGCCCCCCATTGTATAAAAATCATGTGAAAAAATAAATACCAAGAACTGGACCTTATGTTGTTAACATTATCACTGAACAGATATGGACTTTCCAATACCCCACCGTTCAGGAGAAAGGGGGCCCTGTTCTTAGTAATTGATAGACAGGCAAGAATGCGCAGTGAGTGGGGAAATTATGATGATTAAAGGGGTATTCTCGTCTGGGCATTCACATTCAGTTTGATAAATCTACCATATATAAACATTTCTTCAATTGGATGTTATTAAAAAAATGTTCCTGTGTGAAGATAATTTCTCATAAATGTAGTCCTTTTATCCCTTAGAAACGAGATGGCTTCCTCGGATACGGCCACCTCTGCCTGAGAGATTGCACAAATAAACAAAAAGGTTTTGGTATATGAAATGTCCAGGAGTTACTGCATGTCCTGCACCCGTCCTGTGGTAATGATCACTGAATCCAGGAGGTCAGGCAGGACTCTATAGCGCATGTCTGGCCACAGCTGCCAGAGTGTGACGGGGTCGTAACCGAGGAAGCCATCTCGTTTCTAAGGGACAACATGACTACATTTATAGGAAATTTTCTTCACACAGGAACATTTTTTTTAATAACATCCAATTGAAGAAATGTTTATGTATGGAAGATTAGTGAAACTGAATGTGAATGCCCAGGTGAGAATACCCCTTTAAGAAAACTGACAGAGTTCCAGATGCTTAAGCCTAAGTCTAAAGTTTATATGTTCACATGTAATCTTCTGTGCTTTAGCTATTCTCCAGTGTGACCTATCCTCTCAGTGTGGGAGATCAAATTATACTATGTGTCCGTGTGAACCCGGAATCCCAATAACAAGACAAAGAGGGTTATCTATTTCAGCAAGAGTCAGTCAACAAGAGTGCCTAGTTCCTTTATTTAGTATGTCTTATAATAAGCATATGCCTATTGTAGTTTCCCACGTCACAGCATAGCAGATATTTTATCTCAGATCAACATAAATCTTCTTTACAAACTTGCCTTGCATACAGCCAAATCTAGAGGGTATCAAGTGAGTGTGAACTCCATGGGATGACATCATCTCAAATCCTTTAGCCTTCTAACATTAGCAAACTGTACTTCATGCAAACATTTGATCCCATGAAATCACAGCATACCTGCATGGAAGCATGGAGAGGAGTAGAAGTCCATGCAAGTATGCTGTGATTTCATGTGATCAGATATATGCATGAAACACTGGGGTCCTGGGTTCGAATCCCACCCAGGTCAACATCTGCAAAGAGTTTGTATGTTCTCTCCGTGTTTGCGTGGGTTTCCTCCAGGTACTCCGGTTTCCTCCCACACTTCAAAACATACTGTTAGGTTGTTTAGATTGTGAGCCCCATGGGGACAGGGACCAATTTGACATGCTTGTGTAGCGCTGCGTAATCTGTATGCGCTATATAAATAAAGAATTATTATTATTATTAAGTACGGTTTGTACTAATGTTAGGAGGCTCAAAGACCTGAGAATTTAGCTTGGTCACATGACTTTAATATACACAATTTTTTGTTAAAAGAAGGATGTCCATTACTTAATAAGGTTCTATGGGAACATTCCACTAGGTGTATTTGTGAAAATGTGGTGACAGGTTCCCTTTAAGGCCAGTGGATACAAAGAAGGTTGTTAGGATGATCATACAGTTCTTTATAATCTGATATTATGTAATTACTACAACTGCTTAGGACCAATTTATGGGCAGACTTTATGTATGTAAGGAAAGAACAATAGAAAAATAGTACAAAATACATTATATGTAAATAAACAGAAAGTTGGATCTCTTTATTTAACAGCTATAGCTCCAGTGTCATCCAAGTTGGCATCCATATTAATTGAATCCCTAAACTGTAGTCCGCTTTTAGTACTAAGTCTACTATTTGATGACATATTATATTTACGTGTAAAGCAACAAAACAATAGAACATTATTATTAATGTGCTAACTCATTAAGTAGGCCAATACTTGCTTAGGCAAAATGAAGACTTTTGGAGTTTTGCTGACTAAATACAATTAAATTGCATCTACACAAAAGCACTTCATTATTTTTATTATTACTTTTTCACTTAAACCCTTCTTATGTGAGGTTAGTAGAAATTCCTTAGTGAAAACAATGTAATAAGGAAGTAGCGTTACAACTTTAAAGGTAAACAACCACCTTGTAAAATGCACATTTCCGCTGAAAGGAGTATTCCAGGAATCAGCATAATTCATATACAAGTGGGCACTCAAAATATAAGCTAATGTGTAATTAGTTGTTATTTAAAATTTTGTTCCCCTTAGCAGAAAATGCTGGTGACATGGACTGTAATGAAGAATTAAAATGCTACTGGTCCTTTAATCAGTCCGTTAATTTACTCCGCGCGGTCTGTTGCAGAGCATACACAGGACAGAAGATGGCCGCTGGTCACATGTCCATATCACATGTCCTTCACCTGCCTGGGCAGGCCATGTGATCACCACTACGTTTGGCTTTAGTCGGTTGGTTGCAATTCATCCAGTATGGCCAATGTTGTGGTAATGGCAGTTACACATCATTACTATGGTAACAGAGCAAGAAAACCTGTTAGATCATCACTGGGAGCAGAGCATAAGAGGGAGGAGGAGTTCCTGAGAACCAAAGGATCATGGAACTTGTAGTTTCCAGTGGCAGCCATCTTAGTGATAACTCCACCTACTTTAGAGAGGCCATAAATTTTGTAAATCCTAAAATCAAATTATTTAAGCTCCGTTTTGTAACTAATGACATTGAGTATTGTTGTACTAATTTATTTATATCATCATTGGTTTTTGTGTCAGACGTTCATATTCCCAGAATACCCCTTTAAAGTTAAACGTTTTCTTGCTGATAAATGCAGTTATTCCTTTACCAGGAAACTATAGAATGTGGCTCTGGCGCTCTAGAGGGTAGCCCCTATGTTACTTGGCTCTCCCGCTTCACATACTTATACAGACCTTTTCTGTGCATAATTAACCCTTCTTCCCTACCCTTCCACTGGTTGATGTCACCAGCTCTCGGCCAGGGGAGAAGGGAAAGAATAATTATGCAGAGAAGAGTATAAGAGTGTGTATAAATATTCGAAGCGGGAGCACCAAGTGACATAGAGGTTACCCATTAGA
Organism: Engystomops pustulosus; assembly: GCA_019512145.1. NCBI lineage: Eukaryota > Metazoa > Chordata > Amphibia > Anura > Leptodactylidae > Engystomops > Engystomops pustulosus. The sequence goes on along the minus strand of CM033642.1, from coordinate 85,813,354 downwards.
GCGCCATAAACACATTTAAATATTTTTATAACTAATGTTTCTCTTCCATACTACAGCTTTCTGGTAAAAGAAAAAAAATGCATTAATCAGCATGAAAATGACTAAATGTAAGTGAGCGTAGGTGCATTTTCAAAGTGGTTGATTTCCTTTAAGTTGCAGACAAAATTTTGTGGTCAGGTAAGAAATAACATAATATACTATTTTGTAAAAATAAATTAAACATCTTTCATATACTTTATTACATTATGTATTATTGAACATGCAATGTAATATTGCTTTCATACAAATATATTTTAAGACTTGTTCAGCCTGGTACAGGGTTCAATGAATTGTGTGACCTGCAGCACCATTGTTGACATAAAACCTGAAATATGTCACATGGATTTTCAAGGTTTGATAAAACACAGGAGAATTCATTCAAACTTATGACAAGGTGGTATAAAACACCTGTGGCCTAAGTGCAAAAATGACTAGTAAATGACACATGTTGGAGATGTGGAAATAGTGGGGGCACACTAGGACATATCTTGTTGAGATGCTTCAAACTACAACGCTTCTTGTCAGAAGTGCAAACACAAATTACCACTATAACAAGCAAAAAAGATTACTGTATTTTTCAGACTATAAAGCGCACATAAAATCCTTTGATTTTCTCAGAAATCAAAGGTGCGCCTTATAGTCCAGTGCGCCTTATATATGAACCGTACTTTCAGACAACCGCTGCCTTATTTTGTGCACAGGTCTGCCACCTGCTGCTCATTCATCCTTATAATCAGGTGTGCCTTATAATCTGGTGCACCTTATATATGAACCTAGATGTTTTATCAGGCATTTATTGCTGGTGTGCCTTATAATCCAGTGTGCCTTATAGTCTGAAAAATACAGTACTCTTAGCACGGAAACTGTGCTGCTATGGCTCCCCAACAATTCTTGGAACCCTAGCAACTGAGGCCTAGCCTCACACCTAGTGCAAGCAGCCAAATTGACAATCCCCTCCAAATGTTTACAGACAGATCTTACCTCCATTAAAGAGTTGATGGAACACTTAGACAATATTTGCTGGCTGGAGGAACTAGCCAGCTGGGAAACGAGGTCCCACGACAAGTACACAAAATTATGGCAAACCTGGAAGAGGTTTAGGAATCCCAGCAATATCCATCCACAATGAGATGACCCTATCTGCTGTGGGCTGAACTTTTGTACCAACCAGAGCCCTAAACTTTACTTTAGGATTAACTAGGAGGATAATACCTGATAATGCCTGACAAAGATTTACTTGCATAGTGCATTGGTTTGTAAATGGTCATGTGGATGTGCTCCTCAGAATTAAAGATTGTTATTGTTCTTCCCCCCTATTTTATACCCTCAGCTTCTGTGAACATATAGTCAGAAAATAAATATATGATAAAACTGCAACTGTATAATGGCATTGCTACTACTATGCACTGTAATAATTTTTAAGTCCTATTGTATCTTCATATAACTTTGCCTCTGCTTTTTGTTATTATACCTCTGCATTTTAACAATAAAAAGAGGTATTACAAAAAACCTGGAATATTATTTATCAGCATATTGGGCCACATTTACTAACCCCTTCCAAACATGTGATGTAATAGTATATCACCCGTCGGGTGCTGGTGCATGGAGAGAGTTCATGGGCTGAGCACTCTCCATAGCCGGTAAGTCTTTGCTGCATATTGCTGCATATCTTCTGAAGACCCAAGGCTTTCTTGTTTTAACCCATTCATTACAATGTGTAATTAGCATGTTGTAATGAAAGAGGAAAATCCCCATATACTGTCATACTGTAGTATGGCTGTATGTGATAGAATCGGTCAGACAACCTAGGGTTAAATTACCCTAGGGAGTCTGAAAAGTAGTGAAAAAAAAAAAAGTTATAAAAAAATCTAAATGATGAATATATCCTATGTATGTGCCTTTAACACAATGTACTGCAATAAAAACTGTTTCAAATCAAAACAATATGCAATTAGTAATATGTTTTTGCACATCTATTTTACCTGTTAATTTTATAAACATTGTTTTTATAGACATTTTCAACTATTTTGATAGATCAACACCATACACCTATAACTTTGAAAGTCTCCTTTCCCTGTATTGCAGTACATTTTATCACTAACATTGCTGACTAGAAATAGTCTAAATTGAATACAGTAGTGTGCCAATCTCTAAAACATGGGCCAAATTGTTGTCGAAGCATCTTTGTACTGTGCTGATTTTAGCAGCTATTATTAAATCACTTGCAATGCTCACTTCAGAAATACTATGGAAATGCTTGAAGTTTGTTCATAGAGTTAACCAATGCCATCTAGATTATAGGATTTTTCTATGTAGGAATGAAGATGTTTTTGGATTTATAACAAACAGAGTTTGGAGTATGCAATATATATATATATATATATATATATATATATATATATATATATATATACCACAAACCACTTCTCTTTACCTATGTTTTCTGGCTGATGTTTTGGTCAATTTTGAATGTTAGTGGTGCTATCACACTCGTGGTAGCATGAGATGGACCGTACAACCCACACAAGCGGCTCAGATAGTACAGCTCATCCAGGATGGCACATCAATGCAAGCTGTGGGAAGAAGATTTGCTGTGTCTGTTTGGTAGTGTCCAGAGGCTAGAGGTGCTACCAGGAGACAGGCCAGTACATCAGGAGACATGGAGGGGCTGTAGGAAGGCAACAAACCAGCAGCAGGATCTCTATCTCCACCTTTGTGCAAGGAGGGACATATTAGCACTACCAGAACCAGGCCAAATGATCTTCAACAGCCCAAAAATGTGCATGTGTTGGCCCTGATGCAGGACAATCCTATACCTCATGTGGCGGGAGTGTGTCAGATGAAGGCATTGAAGCTATGGACTGGCTCACTCGTTCCCCAGATCTGAATATGATTGAGCACATCTGGGACATCATTCAAAAATTTGTACAATGGTCTGACAGAATCATTAAAGACATCATTAGCTTCCACTGAAAATTTTTTCCACTGAAAGTCAGTTAGTGATCACTGAAATCCACTTCTGCAAGTGTATAAAATCTTGTGCTGCAAAATGGTGGTGGACAATCAATTAATTTGTAAAGTACATCTACCCTCAGTTTTACTCAGTCTAGATGTGTCCTACTAAGAAGTTCCTAAGGAACTATGCTTCTCAGGGCTTCTTTTACTATAACCCTACACACGGCGATTATGCTAGTCAGTCTGGGGTACTTCAAAGTGCCTTGTGTTATAGTTTATTCACTCCCCTGTTCAGCTAGCACTCCCGCCTGTTCCTGCCCATCTACATTCCACTGAGCATCTTTTGGCTGTAACTGGCAGGACTGCTAGTGTGACAGGGGAGTGAATAAATTATTACACACGGTGCTCCGAGTTGCTTCTGTGACGTAGCCAGAGCACCCCAGATAGAATAGCATAATTTTTATAACTCAAATTTGCCACAACCACTGCAAATAGAGAATAAAAGAAGTCCTAAGGAGCTTCTTAGTAGGACAGTACACTGATGGTAGATGTCCTTTAAATATACCACAAAAATTCGATTCAAAAATTATTACATATAAACGTTATAAGAAAACATTTACAGCTCAGTTATGCACATACTTTGCTGAAAAAATTGGTGAATAATAGCCTGCCAGTCAGGCTTCAATCTGCTGAAAGTGTTTGACAGGATAATTAATTTAACAATATCTAAAAAAAAAACAGCAGGCTTGTAAGCAGTAGTATTGTGGATTTTAATTTCCATTAATTATATGGTATAACATTCTAGTTCTTTATAATGAAAGTATGCATCAGAAGTTATGACACTCTTTGGTAATATATTAATCAAAATAAAACAATAGAAAAATCCTTTAAGTGTTTTTTACAAATTATGTACTCAATAAATTCCAGTGAAGATCAGCTATGTGCTGTCTGTTTTTAGAATGGACAACACACGACTTCCCTGAATGCAAAACCTTTTAATGGATCAGTACCACTAGCCATTATTTTAATAAACTGTGCGATTGAATCAATTAAAAGTAGGGTACCTTCTAGTCAAAACTGCTTTTCATGGATCACTCAGATCACTATATCACAAATATAGTTTATGAGGATCTTAGAATAGTAGAATAATGGATAGTGTTGTGATATCCCAGTAGTTAATGCTTCCATGCCAGGGTCAAACCGGTTTGTGGGATTGATGAAGATGCCCAGCAATAAATTGTGGCTTTTTAGCAATAGTTCTTCTTTAGTTAAACAAAAGTATAGCATTGTGTGAGTACACTCTGGATGATACACAAATGCATAACTGAAAATAATATATATGGTTCAAAAATATCTGCCAATTAGTATGTTAAGTTTGATCAGGGGATGGTAGATAAATCGAAGATTTTAAGGCATGCCCAAACAGGTGTCCTTGAAACCAGACAACATGGTGATTAATCCCCACATTGTCTTTTATTTGTTTCATGATCATTTTGTTTATTAGCTTCAATTCTGCTAAGCTTGGCTGAGACTTCTTGGAGTGAATGCCTATGAAACGCCCCCTTAGGAATGGAGACATTTAAAAAAATAAACCTCCCTATAAAAAAATAATTTAACCAAAGTGTATAATTGCCTCCGTCAAGTGATCAAATATATATTCCCAATACTTGTCAGATAAGCGTAAGTTTTTTTGTATCTATGCTAAATGTCAGTGTCAGTATTATGTGTAATGTAACTTTATGTAACTGTTTCTCATGCCAGACCGTATGCACAAAATAAATGCCCCCAGGGATCAATAAAGTTGTATCGTATTGTATAAGTATTTTTGTTCACAAAATGAAAAGAGTGCATATAAAATGAATGTGTTTTCTTCTTTGATCAATGTTAATCATTGTTATTAGTAAAAATCTAAAAACAGTAAATTGCAAAATCAAATGAATTTTTATCTGTAGCTTGAATTCTCAACTATGCCTTTAACTGTTTGTATTTTTTTTTATCTAGGTAAAAAATAATTATGATGAAAGGAAATCTAACACTTAAAAAAAAATAAAAAAACATCTACACATACTTACCTATGCTCCTCTTGATCCAGGCATTGTGCTTCCCTAAGCTCGAAACACTGGGATCACCTAGAAAAGAAAGTTATAATTAGCAGGCCAAAGTGCATGGACAAGATGTCCGGTGTTCTGGGCTGCTAACAATGATGGGACAGTTAGGTGACATCACATGAGAGGTGTGCATACACCCCTCTATTCATGTTGGGGAGGGAGGTTCCATCACAAAGAGGTTGTGCATAATTAGCAGCCCGGAGCACTGGATACCTTGTCCCCTGTCTTCGGCCTGATAATTATAAATTTCTTTTCTGGGTGATCCCAGCGTTTCAAGCTTAACAAAGAACACTGGTGGGCTCAAGATGAAGAGGAGCATAGTTAAGTAGTAGTAGTTTTAAATGGTAGATTTCCTTTTAGGTGTTTTTTTTAATGGTAGATGTCCTTTAAGCGTGATGAGTTGAAAGATGATATTTTTTATTTTTACACCTTAGTGCACCACGATGAACTATATCGTCCTCGTGCTGCAAGGGATGTATGGAGAGAGCTCATGAGCTGATCTCAATCCATCCACAGTGGATAATGTTCCATTACATGGGTGGCGCCATCTTGGATGGCCAATAGCCGCCCCCAAGATGTCCTCGGAGGGCGCGGATCAGTTACCATGGCAGCCTACAGTCTCATTGAAACTCACAGTCTGGCCTTGTGTAATGATCTGTAATAGCCAACAGATGGCAGGCTATAAGAGATTATCAGTAATATTGGTTTATAATGCAATACAGTTGTATTGCAGTTTATAGTATTAGCAAACAGACCTTGCAGGGTTGAAGTACCCTGGAAGGTCTGAAATAATAGTAAAAATTTTTTTAACAATTTAAAAAAAATATAAAAAAAAAAATTAGTAATTACAGTTTAAATCACCCCCCCCCCCTTTCCCTATAAAAATACATAAACAGTAAGAATCATAAACTTGTTCAGAATCACCACGTCCAAAAATGTCTGATCTTTTAAAATATAATAACGGTAATAACGATTATTCCTGGCGTTTAACCCTGTAATGGAAAATAGTGCCCAACGTTGAAAGTGACACTTTTTTGTCATATTGCAAAATACAAACATTCAATAAAAAGTGATCAAAAGGTTGCATAGTCCTCAGAATGGTAGCATTAAAAATGTCATCAAAAGTCCCAAAAAATTGAAACCACCCACAGCATACATTGAAGTATGAAAAGTAATTAGCGCAAAATGAAGATTTTTTTTTGTACATTAGGTTTTAATTTTTGTAAATGTCTGAAAACATTATAAAACCTATATAAATGTGGCAACCCCGTGATCACACTTGATCCAAAGAATAAAGCTGAAGTGTCATTTAGGGTGTACACTAAAAGCCGTAAATTCCAAGCCCAAAATAAAAGGCGCAATGCATTTTTTCACCAATTTCACTGCATTTGACATTTTTTTCCCACATCCCAGTACTTGGAATGGAATATAAAATACTGTCACTATGAAGTAAAATTTGTTATGCAGAAAACAAGCCTTCATACTGCTCTTTACATGGCAATATAAAAAAATGTATGGATTTTTTTTAACGTGACGCGTGAAAAGTGAAAACACAAAAACGAAAAAGGGAATGGCCATTAAGGGGTTAATATTATATAAAAAGCTTGGCTTCATCTGAGGTGACGCTTCCCCTTTAACCTCTCAGAATGACTCATTGCAGGCTGTCTTCAGCACCTCTAAAATGCTGTCAATTTCTATCATCAGTATTTTACAAAAATATTTTTGTATTGAGTAAATTTATGATTTTTCCTTGTTTTTGTTGTATATTTCCATGAACATGTGTTAAATATACCTTGCCCTAAGCACAATATTGTTGATTAAAATTATGTTTACTTGAAGAACCTTTGTCACTTCTTCAGCTGCTCAACAAAGAAAGCAAAATGAGAGCCCACTGACATAATCTTAACTGTCTTCACTTTATCCATACTTAGAGGCATAATTAGACTATGTGTAAAAGTGATGCACACCTAATATAATCTGCTAAAACAGTATGCTTAGAGTATGATAGATTATATTTAATTATAGTTTAAGCTGTAATACCAATCTGTATCTTCAAATGTTATTTGTTTCATAAAAGTTAAAAAGAATCTCCTTAAAAACAGTACAGTAAAGCCTTGAAAAATACAAATGATTACTTAGGAACAGAATAGTAATCACGAAAACTTTTCTAAGGACAAACACCAGCAAATCATATAATAAACAATTTGTTACATACTTATATACAGTGGGTATGGAAAGTATTCAGACCACTTTAAGTTTTTTACTCTTTGTGAAATTAGTGCACCAATTAGTAACATCAACAAAGTCTCTTTTTACCCATGACGTAAACTTTACACCCCATTTTAACATGAAGAAAATGGAAATGTAGATATTTTTGTTAATTTATTAAACAAGAAAAACTGAAATATCACATGGTCATAAGTATTCAGACCTTATGCTTTGACACTCACATATTGAACTTACATGCTGTCCATTTCCTTCTGATCCTCCATGAGATGGTTCTACTTATTCATTGAAGTCCAGCTGCTTTTAAATTGATTGGACTTGATTAGGAAAAGAACACACACGTGTCTATATAATACCTCACAGCTCACAGTGCATGTCAGAGCACATGAGAATCATGGGGTCTGTCCAACTGCCCAATGAGTTCAGAGACAAAAATGTGGCAAAGCACAGATATGGCCATGGTTACAAAAGAATTTTTACAGCACTCAGATTATGGCATCCACAATCTTTAAATGGAAAAGTTTGTGCCGCCGTAAGCCTCTCCACAGTGCAAGACATATAAAAGCTTGCATACAGTTTGCAAAAAACACATGAAGGACTCCCAAATAAGATTCTCTGGTGAGATGAAGATTGAACTTTTGGATGTCAAAGGTGTGTTCCCATTTCTGCAAATAAATGTTAATGTTTGTATAATGGAAAGTTATGCAATTTTCCAATATACTTCCTGTATCAATTGCTAACAGTTTTCTGTACTTGCTGTCCTTCTATAGAAACGTGCAAAAATAAGGTCTGACAGGAGCTCCAGATTAAATTTCCTCCACTGCTTCTTGGTCAGTGAATTCTGATAAAACAATTGGTGCTTTTCCTCCAGTACAAATTTCTGAATCTTCAGATTACAATAAACCACCATTCAGACAACTACTGCTGCATTCTGTGTATTCTCCTTGGTTCACACTATACATTCTAGCGAACCGCTGGAAGAGATTCACACGCAGATAGCGTAGTATGTTCTTAATATTCAGGATTTATTCAATAAAAATTATACTCACAAACGATCATTAAAAATGCACATGTAAAGTCTCCACATGGGACGCTAGCTTCGCATTACCGGCCAACCCTGGATTTTGCCAAAGAAGGCATCTTTGGCGAAACCCAGGGAAATTTGTACTGGAGTTAAAAAACACCAATTGTTTCATGAGAATTGACTGACCAAGAGGCAGTGGAGGAAATTTAATCCGGACCTTATTTTGTATGTTTAAACTTTTTTGACTTATGTTGGATCGTTCCTGTGGCTGTAAGTAGCTCCTAGGACAGTGATGGTGAACCGATGACACGCGTGTCAGCACTGACACACGTAGCCATTTTCAGTGAAACGAGGCCGCTGGAGAGTTAGCTTTCATCCTCGGCTCCTACACGGCCAGGTGCATTAGCCAAGGATAAAAAATTACTGTAGTGTAGACTAGTGACTCTGTGCCGGAGGTCTGTAGGCCAAAACAGCAGAGCTCCAGCACAGAGTGTCTAGGCCTGGGACTTCCGCTAAGCCGAACTTCCGGGTGGTGCAGCAGGGAGCAGCGGACCCTTGAGGAAGCTTGCGGTAGCAGACGGAACGCATGGGGATTACTGTTCCCGGTACCCTGAAACTGCACTTTTATCATTACTAGGTAAACTATGGCTAACCTTATAATTATGTATTGATTGCACTTGTGCCACACTTGTGGACAAACTTCTAAATTATATGTGACTGATATTGTTCTTTGTATTTGCAATATAGCCTATTTACAACTATGCCTCGGAGTACTGGGGATATTAGTTTGGTTTAAAGGGGATATCCAGGTATACAAATTTACTTATGGGCGGGCTGGGGTGCTCTATTTAAAAAAAATAAACGTGTACTTTCCGCCTCCGGCGCTGCTGATGTCCTGTGCCGCGGTCCGTCTCATCTGTGCGCCGGTTTGTATACAAGGGCGCACAGGGAGTTTACAGCCGGCCGGAAGCTTCCATCCAACACAATCTCAGCGCTTTCAACGGATGGGACGGATGGGAGGAGCAGGCACATCGCAGACCAGAAGCTCCCTGTGCACGGCTTCTGCAAACAGGGGCACGGATCAAACGGACCATGGTGCGGGACATCAGTGGCGAAGGAGGAGGTAACGGCTTGAAGGGGTATGAACAGCAGTGTGAACAGCAGCAGAGTGGGCCGGTATAGTAGCTATAGCCTGAGAAATTTTCATTTAAAGAGAACCCGTCATGCAAAATAACCCCCCTAAACTAAATATATTTTCATAAACTGCCATTAGAGAGCATTGCCTCTATCCCTTCATTGTCCCTCTACATGCCTGTAAACCTAAGCAATGAGGTCCTAAAGCTGTATGCAAATGTCCTGTGAAATGTCCAATGAAGCATTAGCATATTCAAGCTGTCCACCTTATTCATGAGTGGGAGGCACAGCCACACTCCCAGTGCATGACTGATAGCCTGTATAATGATGTGAGGCTGTATAATGATGTGCTTCCTGGTGCTGGTGGCCACGCCCCCTGCAGCCTGTGTGTGCATGTGTGTGTGTGTATAGGAGAGATACAACAGCTCCAGGATACAGCCATGTTATAGCAGAACATGTCAGATTCATGTGTAGCTGATGTCTGTGTCTCTCACCTGTATATTAGGAGGATGCAGCATGTCAGCAGATGCAGCACACACACTAGCCATGCTTTACTATACATTACACACAGACATGAGCAGGGGGAGGAGAGGGGAGGGGGAACAGGGATGACATCACTGCCTCTGACCATGTGACCAGCCTCATTTACATGATAAAATATATATGATTTTACAATGAATAATGTATGAAATAACTAGATAAAGGCTGGGATGGGATCCTTGTGAGCTGCTCCAACAGGTAGTAGTGACAGGACAAGTGACACAGACCTGATGACAGGTGTCCTTTAAGAACTTAAGTTTGCAGGCTTTTCTGCAATTCTACGCCAGGCTGAGGTCTAAAATTACAAACAAGGCAATACAAACATAAGAACCAAACAAACTACAAAATTAAATCATTAATACATACAGTTCAGTTCAAAGACAAAAATTAAACCATCTGTGGAATACTCAGTTATTTTCAGTTATCTGCATAACTACTTAAAAATATTTTAAAAAACGGACCGTTTTGTAAGCATGGGGGCTGAGGACACTCCTCCTTGAGGTTGGGTTTGCCACTTGGTATCACTTACTTAATGTTAAAAAATGACCATATAATGGTTATTTATTATCAGAATGATTTTGGTACATGGCAGTGTGCAATCAATATCTATTAATCAATGCTTACTCAGATTTTTGCGAGTTCACTGTATAGGATAATCATTTGTACATTTTGGGATGTTGGGATACCTAACAGCTTTATGATTATGTTTTGTTATTTATATTTCAGTTTTAGAGAAAGGAATGATTTGAAATTTTAGTTTTTTATTATAATTTTTATTTTTTAAAATATTTTTATGGCTATTTTATTAGGTGTTTGAACCATAAAGGGATGGGTCTAGTAGATAATATAATGCAATACCAATATGGTACCAATCAAAGCTTATGTACCAGAAAATGCTGTAATACATATGCCATTCCTGTACTTATTTCCCTCCTCATGCCACCTCAAAGTGGGCATGTCAGGACATGAAGCGGGCATGCCCAGTGGCAGAACCAGCAGTGGAGGAACTGGAAATGCCAAGTTATCCAGGCATGTTTATCCATGGCACTTAAAAGATTTACACCATAGTGCTAAGTCTGCTAAATAAAAGAGCAGTCACCCCCTTATGGAGGGTTCAGTCAAAATCTTTAATGTCGATACACCAAATTTTTATGTTTATGCTTTAAAATTATGTTTAGTTAATTTAATTATAAAGTTCACAATTATTACAAGATCTATTTAATTAGAAAAAAGTTAAAATATTCCAAAAGACTGAAGGAGTTTGATGTAAGCCATTAAAATTAAATCATAGAGTTGACTTTTGACAACCCAAACAATCAACTGAGCCATGTTACCCCAATAAGTGCTGCAGCCCCAAAACCAGGAATGGAGTAAAAGTAGGAGGAGAAGCAGCACATTTCAATTATTTGTCTCAACCCATTATCATCCACTCTTGCTTTTGGCTCGAAGAACTGCATCTAAAAAACTGAATGTGTGGACACACCCTTAGGGATAACACTGATTACATTTACAATCACTGTGTCTACTTAGGCTGCTTTCACACGTTTTCAACACCTTTTCATTACCGTATATACTCGAGTATAAGTCGACCCGAATATAAGCCGAGGCCCCTAATTTTACCACAAATAACTGGGAAAACTTAATGACTCGAGTATAAGCCGAGCATGGGAAATGCATTGGTCACAGCCTCCTAGTAATGTAATACCCAACGGCCTCCCCATATAATGAAATGCCCTGCAGCCTTCCCCAGTAATAAAATGCCTGATGCTGCCCTCCTACCTGCATAAAGCCTTAAAACAGATTTTAATCTTTAATATTTTTAGGGGAAAAAGCTATTGCTGAGGGAGAATACAGCAGATGTTAACTCTCAGTTCACATACTGTACTCACCAGGACAGCTTCTGCTCTAGCAACAGCTTTCTGGGCTTGCTTGAACAGCCTATGGTCAGTGCTATGCTGCTGATAACTTTCCTCTATAGTAGACTTCAAGGCTGTGTTAAAGTCTCCAATGGCGCGATCGTGGCCTGATAAAAAAATTCTCCTTTTGCAGTAAGGAGATGGATGGCACAGGAGGTGTGTGTGCTCCGGACACCCTTTCGTTCCCATCTTCCCCCATAGTGTGAGGCTCGATTACAGCCACCTCGGACCTCCTTTCACGCTCCTGTCACACTGCTGGGAACCTGCTCCCGTAACACAGGTGCCATCCCCTTGTTCTCTTTTAGCGGTGGCACTCTGCACCTCCGCCATACTACAGACCCTGTCATGAGCGCCTGAGCCCTGCACTCATTCATCCCTCTTGTCCTTAGCCCGGGCCCGCTACAGTGCAGCCGACACGTGTTTGCTGTGTACCGGAAGCACAGAGGTGAGCAGCAAAACACTTCCCTGCTCCCTGTATCATTGATTATCATTCATTTTACGTAGCCTGCATCTCCAGTGACTCGTGTATAAGCCGAGTTAAGCTTTTTCAGCACAATTTTTGTGCTGAAAAACTCGGCTTATACACGAGTATATACGGTATATCTTCTCACCCATTATGATCCACACCAGCTTTTGGCTTCGGAAACTGCATCTGAAAAACTGAACGTGTGAATGCACAGTGAGTAGCTGCAGTCCATGGTATTTCAGCTGGAATACCATAAACCTATTCTGGAAATGACATGCATGTAGTATACATACCAGCCCACATTTATTAAAGTGTTTGTACCAGTTTTCTGTCTGACTTTGCACTGAAAAGAACATGCAAACTATTAGAACATGTATTTATAAAGTGTCTGCGCCAGTTTTGTGTCATGCCTGCCCTGTGTCCGACAAAAAAAAAAAAGTGCACCTGTTAGTGCTTATTCGGAGTTTGCGCCACATTTATTACTGACATGCGCCACAATTCTGCAGCATGAACAAAGTACACCAAATAAAATGGTGCCCACTTCCAGAGCAGTGCAGGAGGTGCCAGAGTAATAAAGACGGTGCCCCAGTTTTGATTAATCGATCGCACCCTGCACCCCCCACAGGCAAACTGCACATAATACAGACTGCACTAGTTTTGATAAATGTGGCCCACTGTAAAAAAAGCTGTAAAAAGCTGCAGCACTACAGCAACTTGAATAGATTTTTCCAGTTGCTGCAAGAGGAAGTTAAACAATATAGAAATAAATAATATAACACTGTATAAGTAGAAAAATAAAGTTGTACCAACCAGCAAAATGGCAATAAAAATATTCCCAAAGGATGGATATTGCTATTGCTTCCAGGTTCCTACAGACATATTTATTTGATTAACTAGTATATGAACAATATAGAACAATATGGAATAGAGGGAAAAGATTATTTTACGTATATGCAGTGAAGGGATAGTTATATGAACAAAAATAACAAAAAATGAAATTGTCTATGAACTACTCCAGTGTTTGAATTACTATTTTCATCATGGATATCATTATCCCTAGGCCAAATATAAATGAAAAAGTTGGCCAAAGAAGAATATGCTGACATAAGGGCATGGGAAAATGTAATCTCTCTCTATATATATATTTAATATATTAAGCTGAGTGTATGTGTGTGTGTGTATGCTAAAGGAATCTGTACCATCATGTTTATAATCAGACAAGGTTTTGATCCAAAATTTTCACCCTGTGCTTTCCAAAGCACTCTTATTAACTACCATATACAGGAGCCATTGTCTGCCCCCCGATTTGTGTTGCGTGAAAGCTGGTGTGGTTGCGATACAATCCAAACGCGTGTGGCACAATCCCCGAAAAGTCGGGAAACCCGACGAAAATGCGGCCACAGGACCCTTAGCAAATAAGCCCCATTGGGGGTCATTTACTAAGGGCCCGAATCGCGGTTTTCCGTCGGGTTACCTGGATATTATCAGGTTTTTGGCGCACGCGATCGGATTGTGGCGCATCGGCGCCGGCATGCTCAAGTTGGAAATTGTACTTATTTTTTAAAAAAGTGTCCCTTGACACGCACTTACCTGCACCCAGCAACGGATCGTGAACTCCAGTGGACTCAGACGGACTTCAGCACAGCAGCGACACCAGGTGGACATCGGGTGCACTACCTTAGTGAATCGCCGGAAGACCTGAATCCTCCACAGAGAACGCGCCGCTGGATCGCGACAGGACCGGGTAAATAAATCTGCCCCAATGTGTTTTTTTCCCTGGACCCTTCCTTACTGGAGAATGAGAAGCTGAGGGTGTCATCTGACATAGAAAAAAAACACAACACTTTGGAGCAGTCTACTAAGACCAGACTAGGGCAGACCCCAGAACATAGATTTACCGCGTGCTGCAAAGGTTCCTGCTTCTCTAGTGCAAGTTCCATCTGTGTTTCTCCAGGCTTTTAAAATTTCCTCCAGTTGCCCTACATGTGCATGCTGCCGCCGGTAAATCTTGAGACCGAACGTCATGAGTGATGCCACAAGGGACACCTCACAGAAGATGGGCCGCTAAATTTTCGCTGGCAGGGAACCGGAGGTGCTTACAATCGGGCGACTCTCAGTACATGCTAGGAGAGTAAGTGGAGCTTACCTCATCAGCAGAGGGCCCTCCTCTCTTGAAGAAGTCCAGAAGCTGAGGGACAGATAGTGATCTGCATGTAACACCCCTTCAGACCTACCTCTGCAGGAAGGGTGTATGGTACTTCAAACTCAATATGGTGCAGTGCTTCCACCCGAATCTTGCTTGAAGCTCTCTAGGTAAGCAGTAGGGTTTTCCTCTTCTGCCAGGGGTTGACTCATGAAACCCCTGCCTAAGCTTAGCATACACTCACAATAGGTAAGAGTAAAACAACTTGGCAGGTTTATTGTAAGGGAAGGAATTAGGGATGAGCCAAGTGCAATGAATGCAAACAGGGAAAAGCATAAACAAGAATAAAGTATTTACAGATGCAATCTACTAAAATGTACTGCTGGTGGCCTGGTTGGGATAATGGTGCAGAGAGGTCCCCTTAAATAATGAGCTCTGTGAGCAACAACAGGGGTAAATCAGAACACAACACAAATGACACCTGTCACACACTCTGCAGTTGACAACACGCACTCTCTACCTGCACAGGATTATACTCTTATGCTGCAGCTATGCAAATGAGTAACTGCACCCAGACTTCTGCTTGTGGCTGCAGGGTTCAGACACCTGGATGGTAATGGAGGGGCAGGAAGGAACCTCCTGTGTGGTGGATGTGGAGACCTCGTGGGGATCAGGCTGTGGTGCAGAGGTGGAGCTTCTCCAGCAGGTCCTCTCCTCCTCTGGGGCTGAGCTGCTGGGCTGTTTCTAGTCCTCTGCTGTGTCAGTCTCACTGCACAGGACTCTCTGCACTCTGCCATGTGCTGTCATTCCTCTCTACTGCACATGAGGTTTCTCTCCCTTCTCTCTCCCACAATCCATTGTTTCTCCCATCAGCCCTCTCTCCAGCAACTCCTCCTATCAGTGTCAGTGGCACAGAGCAGTAGGGATTGCTGGGAGATGTAGTCCAGTCAGCTCCTGAGGAGTAGGTGCTGCTAACTGCTGGTCTTAACCCCTGCTGCCCAGCAATTACATTGTCCTGTTCACATGTTGTGCTCTTAGCAGGGGTTACACTCTCCCTCTGGTGAGTAACAGTGGAAGGCCCAGCATGATAAGATGACTCACCACCTAAAAAACAAATTTGTGTGAAAGCATCCTGATTAACACCACTACCAAATACACACAAATCATTTGGTCACAGAGACACAGAGGGAAAGTATGGCCACTGACTAGTGAATTGGAGTCGTACAACTCTAGGGACCTCAGTAGCTTGACCCATTCTATCATGGATCAGCATCATGGTTGGTCTAGTGTTCCTTGTGGGACGAGTGTGTACTGCAGGAGTTCCTACAGCGTTCCTTCCCATGCGGAACATGCACAGTCTGTCCCGTAACCTCAGTACTGATCACTTTGTGGACCCAGCTGGCCAGGGTACTTTCAAAATTAAACAGTATATTAACTGTAAATCCAAAGCAATTGTCTATGCCTTACTGTGCTCTTGCCCCAAGTTATATATAGGCCCGGAACTGAGGAAATGCTTCCAGTAACACCTTTCAAATGTCAACAATGCAGCAACAATGCAGCAACGGACCTACAGAAAGGTAAAATACACTCTTCTGTTGCCTCACATTTTCTACAACAATATGGGGGTAATTCTCGTAGTTTACGGTTGTGCGCCTGGAAAAAATTACCCAGAATATTAGAGGGGGGAGTGTGGCCCAGAGACTCCTACAAAGAGAATCCAGGTGGCTCTATATACTGGATTGTGTTTCCCCTAAGGGACTTAATGAGGAACTCACATACACAGGTTTTTATAAAAGATAGGTTTCAATCTTTCATACATCTTGCACATGATAACCCATTGCAGCCCTTAACACTTGGATTACTTCTCTGTCGGTAGACACTTTAACATTTAATCCCTTTTCAGCTCACTTTGCTTTTTGCGTCACATTTCACACTGCCTTAACAGTGTTGTGTTTTTAGGAACTCTTCCGATTCACTTTATTGTTTCACCTCCTTATCCTACCCTAATTGCCAATTTTTATTTTCACAGACATGTTTTTGGTTGCCTTTTTTACATGTGAATTATATACAGCAAAGAATATGTTTTGAGATGAGCTGATGTGAAGTTGAATATGTGAATATGTGATTCAAGGTTCCTCCTCTTGGATTCCCACCCATATGAAAATGGGCTTGAGAGGAATCATTCTTTGTCTTTGTATCAATTCCACCCCTTGCATTCCTTATGTTTCTCCATCTTGTAAAATTTTCTAGTGACAGCCTTTTGTCTGCAAATCAGACCGTCATTGTCCCATTTAAAATTTTGAGTGTTACAACTTCTCTATATGTAGATTCGTCTAGGATTTTTTAATATTTTTTCCACTATAAACCCACTATATCAGTATTTGGTTATTACACTTTTCAGTATATATATATAAAATCTTTGCATTTACTATTATTACTTTATGTCCTTTGTAGGACATTATTTAATAACCCATTATTAGCATGAACATGCATACGTTTGAAGGGTTATTGATAATAGTTGCATCACCTATTTACCGTATATACTTGAGTATAAGCCGACCCGAGTATAAGCCAAGGTACCTAATTTTAACACAAATAACTGGAAAAAATTATTGACTCGAGCATAAGCTGAGGGTAGGTAATGCATTGGTCCAAGCCTGCCCCCAGTATACAGCATGCCAGCCTCTGTCCCCCAGGCTATAAGAAAAAAAAGTGTACTCACCATCCGACGCCCCCCCCCTTCCCCCCGGGAGGTTCTCTTCTGTCCAGCGATGCTCCGGCTCCCTCTCTCCATGCAGTGCTGTCGCTCGAGCTGTGACGTCAGCGGCTCACTGACGTTCTAGTGTGTGCACCACCTTCGGCACACACTGTGATGTCAGTGAGCCGCTGACGTCACAGCTTGAGCAAAAGCAGTACACAGACAGAGGGAGCCGGAACATCATTGGACATAAGAGGACCTCCCGGGGTGGCATTGGAAGGTGAGTACACTTTTTTTTAAATATATATATATAGACTCGAGTATAAGCATATTTTTTTTGTGCTGAAAACTCAGCTTAAACTCGACTATATAAGGTATATTATATTTATTGCACTGTTGTACTTTTTTAGCATGTCTTGCACACTGTTGGGATTACCTAAGGAAATCACTTGAGAATTTAATACATTTTATATAATCACATGACAGTACAATAATTTGATGGCTTTCTTCTACAGACACCAGATATATACATAGGTGTATGCGCGGCGAACAACTCTTACATTTTACAATCTCATAACCAATTTTTGGCTTTATGCTTTTGTACAAACCTCTCACCCAACCTTCATTGTACATGATGTTGTTTATTAATTATAAGTGTTGATACTTACCATTGATATTTGTGTTCTTAACCTTCTGAGAATTTAATCAGCATTACCTTATCATTCACATTTTTGTACTTGCGCCAAAGTTTTTTTTTTTATTAAATTTTTTGCCCTCTAGATCGTAGTTTTTCACAACCTGTTTTATCTTGATAGCACATCATGATTCATACGTGATATTTGCACTCTCTTTTGCATATAGTCTTCATCATATGGTTTTTATAACTAACCCTTGTGTCGCTGTTTCTCTTAATCTATTGAACCTTGATAGTGCATCATTCTCTATACGTTATGTTTGCACTTTACTCTGTTTAATGCTGATCTTTTGGGCTCTATATTTCGCTCTTATGTCCTTATGTCCTCTCATTATTTGTTAACTTACCGTATGTCCAATAGATGTGAGCCTCGCCGATCTTATGGGGTTTGTTAATTCATTATTATGTCCTTTCATCTTTTGCAAATGTATTGCATGTCCAATGGATGGTATCCCCGAACACTTAATGCCACGGTATTGGCAGGATACTCTCTGGATCATGTTGGCATGCATCTTGCATTCCATCGAGTGCATTCCTCCCATATTATGACATATTTATTATGCTCATGTCTTCACCACCATCCAGGAACATACACCAGACGGTTGCGAGTACATAAGGCGGTCCTCCTCTGGTATATCCTTACCCCTGATGAAGCCTTCTTGGTAGGCGACACGCATCGGGTGCTCTATTGCGTACATGAACCTGGACTGGTAACATGTTGTTTCATTTCCATTTCTTTAGCGTGCATATGTACACCTTTCTCCTATAATATCAATTATAGGACTGGGCACTTTACTATGTATTTCCTAGTGGCATCATCTGGTACCTGTATGAATTTATAAAATATTTATGTATTTGTTCATGGGGATTACATTATGAGATATATTGCTATCCATTGTTATCCATATAACCTGTTGCCATTTATCCTTCCATGTTGAGTCATCAATGCACACTATATCATACCTTTTTCCTGTCCATTATGTACTCATGTCTGTTTATGTTCTGAAGTCCTATTTTGGACTTTTTTTTAATGGTTTTTATTTATTGTTGTGATCTATAAAAAAATGTGTGTCTCTAATTGATATATGCATCCCTCTTTTCTTTGTTTATATGTGATATAGATTTTGGATGCATCTTTTTGTTATAAATTAGCCCGACTTATGAAATATGTGTGTCACTATAAGTGGTTATATCTTTGAAACGTTTTAACATATCCAAGTGATTTTTAAATTGTTTTCTTGAGACACTTTGTACTTCATGATAGTTGAAAAATTTTGGTGGTATGTTTTGCATTTATTTATAAAAAACCCCTGATATTTGGTGAAAATTTGGAAAAATTCTTGACTTTCGACGATCCTGCACAGCTACCGCGATTCGCCCGAGATCCTGCATATGTAGCTTCCCTGCTCAGGTCCGCCGGAGTTCACCTTCTTCTTCACAGTGCATGTAAGTGCTTGGTATTGCATCAAAATTTAAATGTTAAACCCCGCGCGTTGTCTGAATCCGTTGGATCATCCCTCAGCTTGCCCCCTATTTGTCCGATCCACGGTGCGATCCCCGGAAAAACCTGACAAACCCGACAAAAATATGGTCACATGACCTTAGTAAATAAGCCCCTTTATCTTTATTCTATGGATCATTATGATTACGGTGATACCTCATTTATATAGTGTTTTATATATTTTTACAATTTTACTAAAGAAAACCTATTATAGAGGAAATCTAATTTATTTGCGTATTGCCATGTATTTGGAGACATAACTATTATATTTTTTAATTGATAGAGCAGGTTTAGGGCTTATTTTTTTATATATTGAGTTTTCCTTTTCAGTGGTACCATTTTGGCGCACATAACTTTTTTTGATCACTTTTTGTGAATGGATTTTATGAAAAATTTGCATTTTTGGCAAGTTTTTCGGGTTTTGTTTTTACAGTGTTCACCGAGTGGGTCAAAAATGATGTCACTCACTTATTGTAAAGATTGTTACGGATGCTGTGATTCCAAATATGTGGGGGGTTTGCATTATTTTGTGTTTTTTGTACTTTATATGGTAGGTATGTAAAGGGAATGTTGGTATTTAAGGGACTTTCACCTTTAATTTAATCCCTTTTATTAAAAAAAATTTTTATAAAGTGTCTTTAACTTTTTTTTACTTTTAAAGGTTGGCTTGAACAAGTGATGCTCTGCCAGGCGGCTGGGACCTGGCTCCGGGACAGGATCGTGCAGCCCCAGGGCGCTGACAGACTCTGGGGCTGCGATCGGAGCCATGGACCCCCCGGTAAGCGCCTGCATGGGGGGGGGGGGATCTGATCTGTGCAAGGGCGTAAAATACCATGGTCAGTGTGACTGCATTTATATAAAGAAATTTATATAAAGGGATTTGTTTTGCTATCTTTGTCTTTTGTTTTCCATCTTGTATTTTGGCTGATTTTATTTCCGATTTTGGTAAGCATTTTGTAATTATTGAAGGCTTCAGGGGAACCGTCACATTTTTATTTTTTTATGCCCTCTATTTCTCATTTATTTCCCCTTTAACTGTAGCTGTAAGCCACCTGGGGTGTAATTTAGCCCATCTATACGTCATATCATTAGGGATATCAGCAAATCCAAGGGAAGCACAAACATTCTAAATCTTCAAATAAAATGCCATTGCACTATTTGATATTCTCTTCCATTAACTGGGAAGCTGAAAAAAAATTTACAGATGATGGTGCCCTGCAGCATGCAAGCCTCTCAGGTTAACCACCACCAACTGTGACAGTTCCCATCATGTCTCAGCTGTGCAACACATTCTGTGAGCCCTCTCCATGCTCCCCACCATGACTGCCTATATTTACAATGGGTGGTCATGAAGGGGTTGATTATACTTTGGAGTATCTATTTATACTAATCAGGACAACACATACTGAATATGGAATAGTCACCTCCTTTCCTTCCAAACCATCTGATATAGCACACACATTTTTAATTAAGATAATTTATTGCGAGTTTATGTATTGTTTTTTTAATAAATGTGATTGTGCTTAATTGTCTTTATTGTCTTTTCTCTTTTAATTCAGTAGCTTTTATTTACTTAGTTTTAGTATATATGCCCGATTGTGTGTTTTAAATATTTAAGTAAAAGAAGAACATTTACTGACAATGTTCTATTTATTCTCTCTTTCTGCAGCTATATGTTAAGACCATATTAAGACTTTAAACTATGCCAGGTGTATAAGGTGTGTTATAAAGAAGCCCCGAAATACCTTGTTGACTTACCGAATATACTCGAGTATAAGTCGAGTTTTTCAGCACAAAAAACCCAAACATGGCTTATACTTAAGTAAATGTAAAAAAAACTCTTTAAAAACCTGCTCCCCGCAGGTCCTCTTCTGTTATCAGCTCCAGCTCCGTTTTCGTCACACACACCATGACATCAGCCACATGCTCATATAATAGTGTGCGCGCTGCACTGGCACACACTATGATGTCAGCAAGCTGCATGTAACAGGACCGCGCAGGAGCTGAAGATGGAGTCGGAGGTGAAGACATAAGAGGACCTGCGGGGGCCATCGGAAAGGTGAGTGCAGAGGTTTTTTTGGTTTTTTTTAGGCTGGGCAGGGGGCTGCTGGCTATATACCGGGGGGGGGCAGGCACTGGCTATATACAGGGGGGCAGGCACTTGCTATATACTGGGGGGAAGGCACTGGCTATATACTGAGGGGCAGGTACTGGCTATATACTGGGGGTAGGTACTGGCTAAATACTGGGGGGCAGGCACTGGCTATACACAAAGGGGCAGGGACTGGCTATACGCAAGGGGGCAGAAACTGGCTACATACAGGGGGGCAGGCAGTGACCATATACAAGGGGCAGGCACTGGATATATACTGGGGTGCAGGATTTGACTATTTACAAGGGGCAGGCACTGGTTATACACAAGGGGGCAGGCACTGGCTATACAACGGGCAGGCACTGGCTATATACAAGGGAGCAGGCACTGGCTATAAACAAGGGGGCAAGCACTGACTATATACACTGGCAAGCCACTGGCTATATACAAGGGAGCAGGCACAAGCTAAATACAAGGGAGCAGGTACTGACTATATACAAGGATCAGGCACTGGCTATATACAAGGGAGATGCTAATTATATGCTAGGGGGCGGCTGGCTTGGCTTTATGTCCCAAGCAAGGGATAGAAGCCTAGTTCTAAGAGAGCCTTTGGTCTGGTATTCTTCCTCTATTGAGCGCCACACTTGATTGGGCGAGCTTATCCACCAATGTTGCGATTGTTCTAGAATAGCGGCTAGACTATAGTCTTGTAGATCAGGGACTCCCACACCTCCTACTGTCCTGTGTTTAGTTAGAGTTTTAAAGGAGATTCTTGGTTCATTGTTTTGCCAGAGAAATTTATTTACTTGAGCTTTTGTTTTGGTGAAAAAGGGTTTGAGAATAGAGATAGGTATAGTACGGAACGGGTAGAGATATTTAGGTAGTATTAACATCTTATAGGTAGCAATTCTACCAAACCATGACAGAGTGTGTTTAGTGTAGCTTTCTAATTCAGTGTCAATTTTAGTGATCAGAGGGATGTGGTTGTATTTGACCAGGTTGCTCACAGGGTACGTAATACTGATTCCCAAATAATCGACTGAGTGTTCTTTCCAGTCCAGTATATGAGTTGCTTTTAGGGCGTCTAATTCCTTTTTTTCCTATGTTTATGGGTAGGACTTGTGACTTTGAGTTATTAATTTTATAGAAGGAGGCTTTGCTATATTCAGACATAATGTTGAAGATGTGGGCCAGGGAAGTGTCTATGTTAGTGGTTATTAGTATAATATCATCCGCAACTAATGCGATTCGATTGTCTTGTCCTCCTGCTTTTATTCCCGTGACATTTGGGTGAGACCTGATGGCTAAAGGGTCTATTATCAAAACAAAGATTATAGGGGATAGGGGGCACCCCTGTCTAGTTCCATTCGTTAGAAGGAATTCCCGGGAGCGAACACCATTTATAAATACTGTTGCTGAAGGGTGAGAGTATAGCGCTTTAATGGCCATGAGCATGTGTCCTTCTATGCCAAACGCCTTTAAGGTAGTGAAGGCATAATCCCAATGCACTCTATCAAACGCCTTTTCGGCGTCAATAGTAACAAAGTCAGCTGTGGTATTGTGAAGTTCACAGTGTTGTAATAAGTTAATAATGCGTCTTGTATTGTCCGAGGCTTGTCTGCCTGGAGTGAAGCCAGCTTGGTCAGGGGCCACTAAACCCGGGATGACTAGTTTTAATCTGTTAGCCAGTATTTTGGCGTATATTTTTACGTCTTCGTTTAAGAGGGAGATTGGGCGAAAGTTGGCCGCTCTATCTGGGGTTTTCCCTGGTTTGGGGAGCGAGACGATTATAGCTTCTAGCATCTTCTTAGGGAATTTACCTGTGGAGGCTGCTAAGGAATATACGTTCCTCATGTAAGGTGAGAGTATGGATGCATATTTTTTATAATATAGGCCCGGAAGGCCATCAGGGCCTGGGGATTTATTGGCTTGGATTGTTTTAATTGTTTTTTCTATTTCAGCTGTTGTTAACGGAGCATTAAGCTTTTGGAGTTGGCTTTCTGTTATCTTGGGAAGATGGAGTTTTTTTAAAAAAGATTCTATAATCTCTGGGGAGGGAGGGGAAATTCCACCTTCTTTGGTTAAATTGTATAGGCTACAGTAATAGTCCATAAAGGCATCGGCTATTTCTCTTGGGAACATTAATTTAGCCCCTGAGGTATGGTGGTACAGAAACGGAATTTTAGATTTCTGGCTATGTTGTTTAATACGTCTTGCCAGGAGGACCCCCGCTTTTTGGTCCTGTGAGTAGTATTTTATCTTAAGTTTTTGCAAAGCTGTGGAGTACTTATGTAAGAGAAGAGTATTCAGACTTTCTCTTAGTTCATTTATGGCCGATATGATTAATGGTGAGAGTGTTTGCTTGTTTTCCCTTTCTAGGAATTGTATGTGTATTTCTTGACTTCTCTAATCGTCCTAAAAAGTTTAGTAAAGAAAGCTTTCTGTCTCCTATTGGGGGCATACAAGTTCACAAGTGTATATTCTATATTGTTTATAGAGCAGAGCACTATTATAAAGCGGCTTTGTGGATCTATATATGTTTGATGGATGGATACAGCTAGAGAATCTTTGAAAGCAATAAGGACCCCTCTTTTCTTCTTGTTGTAGGTTGACAAGAGCACTTGCTGGAATTTGGGATGTGATATTTTAGGGGGATTTTTCTGGCAAATATGTGTTTCCTGTATACACACTATATCTCCCTTGCTAGCTAGTGCTTCCTTCCAAAACAGCAATCTTTTGAAAGGGCTGTTCAACCCCTTCACATTGAGTGACATTAATTTAATGCTCATTTTTAGTACTTATAGTGGAGCATGGTGGTAGCAGTGCCATCTTGTGGAGGTGTAGTGTAACAAGCCTTATTTTCAGGTGTATAGTTATGTTAGCGTGTTTCAGGTCTAACAAAAAATAAGTGTTAAACATTGTAGAATAACACTAAACTAAACAGTTCGGTACAAAATCCTAAGATATGAGTACTCAGTAAGGGGAAACAACAAAACAACAAAATTTGTGGAAACGTGTGCCTCTCAGCCACGTCCTTACCCGACACCATAGTCCACATAACAGCTGAAAGAGAAGAAGATCAAGTGGCTCCTCTGGTATGCCATCCTGGGAGTTTCGGATGTTCTGTTTCTAGCTTTCTCTATGGT